>JANHFL010003638.1:420408-430874 GCA_032468155.1 Oxyrhabdium leporinum | reverse complement strand
GATAGATAGATAGATAGATAGATAGATAGATAGATAGATAGATAGATAGATAGATAGATAGATAGATAGATAATTCTACCAACCACACTTTCCCTGTCTTTCCTGTGCCACTGCTACCTGCTCTCAAAATACCCTGGTAAGCTCAGAATTGATCCTGACCGAAAAGCAGTGTTAATTCTTCCCTGCCTGCTGCAGACCAATCATAAATCCATCCACCACCTGTAGGATTGCAGCATTTCTAAAGCACTTCCTGATGCAATGCTGGATATGAAATAATGTATGCGCCAAAACCAAAAGACTGCAACAAACCCCTTCTGGGTCAGCCCTAGCTGGAATCCCACAGGGATAAACTTTTAGACTTTCCCCCCACCCCCACCCCCCAAAAAGCCCCTCCATTAAGAACTTGTAAAGAGGAGATGGGGAATTAGCTCCAAAGATGTCTTCGCCCTTGAGTCTTGGGACCTTCTGATTATTTTCTCAGATCAAAAGGATTTCTTCAACATTTCCAGGTGATTGCTTTGGAAGAACAACGAATCAATACAGAGAAGTATTGTGATGTTTTACATGCGAGATCACCTTTGAATGTAGCCTAGTTTATCTGAAACAGGAGAACAGCCACTTATCTGATGCAAAGACATCCAGCATACTGTATATCTGACAACATGCAAATGGAAATAGAAATATGCTTGTTATACCTATTTGCATGGTCAGGTATGTTTTCTCTGGCCATCCAGTCTCACTACCGGTCTTCTGAGAAGCCTATTATCAAAGACTCTGCCTGCAGTATCTCTTTTGTCTGGAATAGTTTCTCTTGAAATGATTTAAAAGCCATGGGGGAAGGAGTAGAATTTGGCACCGCTCTAGGAGGGGATAAGCACAAGTGCCCTACACAATATGTTGTGAGCAGTTCAAAATAGACTTCATACAGGTGTTGTGAGAAAAACAGCCTCTATTTTTTTCATGCAGGCCAGTGCACTAAAAACAGAAGGCATTTTCCCCATTTCAATAGAACTTTCCAGAATGGATCCTCCTAAATCAGCTCCATTCTTTTCCAGGATATATTTACTCTCAGGTAAGTGTTTGTAGGCCTATTCTGTATTATGGTACATCTGCCTTATTGGTCTGAAAAGGAGTATCAGGTGAGTAGATATGCATAGGATGGCTTTGTTAATGTCAGGCAAGAGACACTTGGATAAGGAATAAAACAGCCTTCCTGAGCCTGAGAAAGTCCAGAGGTTCTGGACTGCCGCTTGTCTGAACCTCATCAACACAGCCCATGGACTCCATTATGGGGCTTTGTGTCTAAAAAGATCCAGTGGTGACAAGGCCAGGGAAAGCAGCTGCAGAATGACCAAATCTTACCAATGTTCAGCCAAGTGAGAAATTAGAGAGAGAAATTTAACCAGGGTTGGCACTCTAAAATAGGGAATGTCTTTAATAAGTACAGAAAACAAGAAGTATGTGTCAGGTAGTCTCTGAACTTGCTGCTTGTCGTGTGCATGAATACAAGTAGTCCTCGACTTATGACCACAATGGAGCCCCAATTTTTTTGTTGCTAAGTGAAATATTTGTTAAGTGAATTTTGCCCCCATTTTATGACCTTTTGTGTCACGGTTGTTATGTGAATCACGGCAGTGGTTAAGTTAGTAACCTGGTTGTTGAGTGAATCTGGCTTCCCCACTGACTTTGCTTTGTAAGAAAGTCACAAAAGGTGATCACGTGACCCCGGGACACTGCAACCGTCATAAATATGAGTCAGTGGCCAAGCGCCTGAATTTTGATCACATGACTATGGGGATACTGCAACGATCTTAAGTGTGAAAAATGGCCATTAGTCACTTTTTCCAGTGCTGTTGTAACTTTGAACGGTCGCTAAGTAAACGAACTGTTGTAAGATGAGGGCTACTTGTACAGCTGCAACTTCCGAGGAGGCATAATCCTATCTAGCAAGGGGCTGAAAGAATAACATCTAGGCATACTGGGGAAATTCCCAGAAAAGTGGGCAACTCTGCCCAGAACCCAAAGGTCATCTAGCCATTCAAAGCAATGAGATTTGAAGTCTTCAGCAGAGCCAGGGATAAAGGATAACAAGGAGTCATATCCCAAATCTCTGTACTTTAGACAAGAATTAGAGGAGGGGTCAAATAGGATCAGACGGTTCGAGCAAAGCCTGAAAGCTGTGCTCAGGACAACATGCTAGGGGAGGTTGTGGGAGATGGCAAGGCCTACAAGGCAGCCGTTTGATCATCCCTTAATCAGGATCACCTACCAAGGAGACACAGCAGGGGAGCAAAGCCAAGCCACAATTTACCATCCTTAGGGCTGCACGGCCTCCCAGGCATTGACACCCTCCATCTTGGCCTGCTGAGAAACAACCACCTCTGCATCCTAACATATCGTCCCCAGCAGGGATCCTGTGAGAAATGCCAGCGGTTCTTCTCCCTGTGGCTCAATCCTCCTAACGCACCAGCTTCTTTGCGGAAGAACCTTCCCTTTCCCAGCAAGCAGTCAGGTGGGGGAAGAACAGCACGTCAAGGAGAAGCAGTGAGTAAAACCTGGGAGGGCATGACGGTGCCATGGCTCAGCTCCTTTTTCTCATCTCAACTGTCCTCTGCTTCAAGCAGGTCATGTCTCTTCGAAAGGGAATCCTTTTGTAGCTCTTTTCAGCAGCCCCATCACCATCAGCCTGTCATCTGCAATCTAATCAGGAGGTGAGTGCAAGCTTTTGCTGGTTTCCACTGGCTAGAAACCTAGGGATTCATCTGGGAACATCTGGATCAGTCTGGCACATGCCAGCCTCAGAGGCTTAAGAACTTTATATAAGAAAAGACCACACCACGAAAGTGCATTCTATTACTTTACCAAGGACTTTTTAATAAAGTATTTGTGTAGTCACCCCTTCCCAATTTAATACAATGTTTTTAATTAATATAGTATCTTAATAGAATTCATCGAGAACATTAGAATACTAGGTATACTCAGTCTAAAGCTCCACCTGGACCAATATCTTTGTCTCCCAATAGCAACCAAGAATATTATTTGGGGAGCCTCAAAAGCAGGATTCAAAGGCAATAAATTACCTTCAGTGGTGGGAGGGGTTGTGTGTCTGTAAATATATTGTGAACCTAGCAGCAGAAAATTCTGACACAGAGGTTCCATTTCATTATCATATCTCATTGCTGTTGATGGAACTGTCTTTGGTCTCATCCTTTAATGAAAATCTATCCCAGCGAAATCTCACGATTCCACTTTTGAGAGGGTGAATTCTGTGAGTTAAAAAAAAATGGGGCTGTGTCATTTGATTCCAGAAGGGTGCTGTGAAGGAGATGGAGGTACAAACATAGCACATGTCTGCAACTCTTCAAAGCAGCTGTGTCTTTTCCTAAGATTTCATGGCAGTGCTCCAAATAACCTTTTTCAAATTATTTTCAAAGCACTGCCAAGCCATAAAAAATATGATAAAATCAGTTAACTATCAGACTTCGGAGTCACTATGGAGAGAGAAGAAAAGAGAAAATCTCACTAAAACTGAATTCAGTTTCTGGTTACTACATGGACATATCCATTTAATTTTCCTGGCAATAGTACAGAAGCGGTTTACCATTGCTTTTTCCAAGACTTTTAAAAAAATATACTTTTCAATCTAATTTACAGACCTGAGTCTCCCTTTCAAGTATAAACCAGGTCCAGCATGACTTAATGATTTTTTTTTAAATTATCCATACATATATAGGTGTTGCAACTTGCTATTTATTTACAAATTCATATAGCCTACTGTAACTATCTGAACTGTAGTAGCACTTTCTGCGATTCACACATAGACACATGCTAGAAAAATAATATCTTGTAAATCATAGGATAATCTGCCCTACATATATGTTTGTGTTTTTCCATGTCCCGGATACCAGATCTCATAGGAAGATGTCTCCTCTGGTGTCTTGGGGGTGTGTGGATAATATCTTTAAGAACTTTCCTTCAGTCGCCCAGTACTTGGCATCTCTCTGCTCAGATTGTCTGGATGGCAATTGCCATGCCAAGCACATGGTGTGCTTGGATGACAAAGCTTTGGATTCTGATCTAACTATAAAAACAGAAGGTGCAAGGGTGGAACTAAAGAAAAATAGGGGGAGGGGTCTATATCATAGTGAGATTAAAGAGGAGTAGGCCAAGGTAGAGCATCATACATTACCCCTCAGGAACATATATATCTCAAAGCATAATCTTTGAAATCAAATGTATTGCAGTTTTATAGATGGGTATATGTT
Organism: Oxyrhabdium leporinum; assembly: GCA_032468155.1. NCBI lineage: Eukaryota > Metazoa > Chordata > Lepidosauria > Squamata > Cyclocoridae > Oxyrhabdium > Oxyrhabdium leporinum. The sequence goes on along the minus strand of JANHFL010003638.1, from coordinate 426,609 downwards.
AACGTGGAAGGAGTACTGTAAAGAATTAGATCTAGATAGAAAACCAAATATTAAGGGCAGTTGGTTAAATCTCCTCCCTTGTCCTCTCCATCTGTTATGACCAGGAATGGTGTTTCACCTTTAAGAGACTTGTTAAAAAGACATTGAGGTTTGAGTAGCTCCAGTTAAAAGTAAGATTTTATTGCTCAACTTTGACCGGATTCTATATTCAATTGATATACAACTGTAACACAAATCCCTTCTTGAGCCCAGGATAGTGTTATCCAAATGTAGCTCAATTCTCTTAAGTCCCAGTTCCCAAGATCTTTCTGTCTAAGAATGATTGCAGTGGAAGTCCACCATATCTTGAGGGCACCAGAATGAGAAAAAGTCCACCATGGTTTACAATATCATTGAATATAAAGTACCAAGGTAGGACCTACACATCAACCAAAGAGGAAAACAAATGTTAAGCTTATTGGATCTGGATTGGAAAAATCTAAATCACCACTCACTCCATGGTGCCAGCAGCAATTTCAATGTTTTTTTTTAAATTGTATTTCTATTAGACTTTTTAAAATGCAATAAAAAATATAAAGAAGCAAAGAAATGATAAGAAAGAAGAAAAGAAAATATAGAGTTAAGATTTGCACCCTTCTTACTATTGTGTGGTCATCAACGTACTCTTCCCCCTCCTCTTTTGTTTTAAACTGTTATTTATCTTTTATCTAGTGGGAAGTCTTAGCTCTGATACTCCTGGGCTATGCCCAGGTTTGCTTGGTTTACTTAATAACTGAATAGTATCACATAATGAGGAACACTATAAACTAAGGTTTATAAAACACATTGTGGGTTCAGACAATGATCTGTTCGTATAATACTTTATAGCCTATACTTATATTGTGACATGTGGACCCAAACATTCGTAAAATGGGTATATTGCTATGAGCTGCATATACATTTTAAAAAAATCAGGGAAACAAGTATCCAGACAACCACTACATGGAACCAAACATAGAGGTTGTAATATCTCCTTGCTGCTTGCTATTGATCAGTTCATCTTAGCAATAATATACTAACCCTAAGACTGAGCTCTCAGAACTGCAACCTAGAAACATTTCATATCTCAATATTATGTCAAAGCACTGAAAAACAGGTGAGTAAAGGTTTCTTGAAGGTAGCGTGTTCTCAGGAGTGAGAAATTGCTGAGACAGTTGGGAGGCTCATGTTCCTTATAGGCAACATTAAAAAAAAACTCCAATGAATACTTCCTCACAAAAAAGTAGGAGGCCTAGAAGAAGACCAGGCTATATTTATCTTCTCTGATATTTAGCACAGAAGTGTTCAATCATGTCAGACCTCTGTATTCTGCAGTGCTGACGCTCAAGACTAGCTTGTTTCTTCAGAGAACGCTGAGCTCTGATTTTGCTTTGTCTCCTGACTATTACACAGGCAAAGGAAGATGCACAAAATCCCAACACTCAAACAGGACACGTGAAATCAATAGGATGCATTGCCTAGTGCCGGTCTGGGTCACTGCAGATTAAAATTCCCATTAAGCAATGACGTCTAGTGGCAACCAGTCATTCTCTCAGGCTAATTTACGTCACAAAGTTGTTGTGAGGATCAAAGAGAAGAAGAAGCCTGAGTTCCAGGGAGGATACACCGAAATAAGTGAATGCACTGTCCTAAAAAAGCATGAACTGAAAAACAAAATGATGCAGTCATGGTCACATCACTTCTTCCAGGGTTTCCAGTTTCCTTATTTCTCTGGAGTTCATCTATACATAGATGGTGGATGTCTTGGTGGTGTGCTTGGGGCCCTCGGCCCTTTCTATGGAAACCAACATTAAAGCGCAATATGGCTTCATTGCATCCAACGGAACCAGAATCCTAGAGACCAGGGTTCCAATCTGCCCTCAGCCATGAAGGCCAGTGGCTGATCAAGCAGGATGTTCAGGAGGATAAAATGTTGTACTATGTCCCTCGGATAAAGGAAAGTATAGTAAGTAAAAGAATTTAACAAATATAAAGAAGACAATCCCCCAAACAGCTTTTAGAGGACTGAGCATGCTTAGTGACATTCCAGAGCTAATAGTCTACACTAGAGAATGAAGATAAATTGCTGCCCAACAGCCTAATAGCTGGTTTAAATCTCCAAAAATCAATGCTATAATAGAAATTAGTAACATTTGGGGGCTTACGGATCCCTCCCACCTCCTGGAGTATATCTATTGCTCTTTAATTAGGTGGGGGGGCACACGATTCTTCATTTCCTTTGATGAAACATAGTAAGATGGTGCAAAATTGATGCTGGTGGCATGGCAGCTAGGTGGGAGCATTCCAGATGGGATGGAAAATACAAAGTGTAACTTTTTATTGCAAATCCCATTAGATAAAAAATAATAATAATGGGAACAGCCAGCAGTTTGATTGGCCAACAGACTGCTGGTCGTCTTCTTTTTTTTCCAGAGAGTATTGCCCTCTTGCTATTAGGAGACCAGGCTCCAGCAATGAGTATGCAAAAACTCATCTGGAAAACATGCTGGTTCCAGCACCAAGCTGGAAACTTTCATAGGAGGCAGGTTTTCAGCAGATGACCCTTCCTCCCATACGAGGGCATTTCTAGGTCAAGGAGCTGGCTGAAATTCTCCTTCTTGAAAGTTGAGGGGCTTTGCAAGCCTAGCTTCTCCTGAAAGTTCACCAGACCTGGAAAGTGGTTTCCCAACCCTCCCTTGCAATCCCTATGACTGTATTTGGAGGCTAATGATTGCTCCCTACCAACACCATCCAAACAGCCTTTAGATTTATGATAGCCGTTTGTCCAGGTTAAAGACATTGGACAAATATTGCCTTGACTATCATATTGTCCTCATGTTTAGCCCTGAATTTCCCTATAAAGTAGATATGCAAGTACTAAATTCACCTGAAAGGATATCTCAATCCCCAACCCCTCAAATAATTTATCTTTGGAATAGAGGGATACATATTTTACCTTTAAAATACTATGATCCGCTTAGGTTTGCTAAGAATATAAAAATAGAGGCAGACAGATTTTTCCAATATATGCTTCTATTGAAAAGGTCATCTTAAATTCAAGGTTGTTTTCCATTTGGAAAAGCACAAGTAAGTAAGAACACCATTGTTTTGGTGTCAAATCTCTCTCCTCCTTGATAACCCAGTTCTTATAAATATGTGAAATCCAGTCCATGATTCTATTTCTCAATCTTGCTAAACACTATTTAAACTAAGTCTTCTAGTTAGAGAGAAAAATGATGGATTCCTAATAGCCAATGTTTAATCCTGCCTCTTAATATACTTTTTACGTTTTTAAGCAATTTTACGTTGATATTTGCCCATAATATTCCTACCAAGCAGCCTCTGATTGTGCATATTCTTGTTTTGGGCAACATTCCTCTTTTTCTTGAAGACCTTGAAAGTGAAGGACTGCTGAAATTTGTCTGGCAACCTAATCAGCTTCTGCGCACATGAAATATGGACCAGCTCCATCCATAACAGATTACTTACTTCAGAGCTCTTGAAAGATGAGCAATCCATAAACATTATGAATAGGCAACATGTCCACCAGCAGCAACAGAGCATGTGCTGCCATTGGAGACTACCATGAAAATGAGAGGCTGAGCAATCCAGAAGGAACAGGCCAGAGTCAGCCCTTCAGGTTCAGGAAAGGTGTTTTTCCTCCATAAATTCTCCTTGTTCATGTGTCAAGTCATCCAAAGGCATTAAAGGAAATCTTGGTTGGTCTTCCAGTTTGGATCATGAATTTTGCATCCATGTTCCCCAAGTGGAGAGTAGATAGAATTGTCTATCTGCTTGCTGACAGTGTTCAGTATCACGAATTTTTCAAAAAGTGTAAAAGTGTAAAAGTGTTTTTAAAACAAAAAACAAAACTTCCTCGGTGGATGCCTGGCCTTGCCAGCCTATAGAAATCCATCATTCAGCAATGATTAAATAGGGTATTGATCCATTCCTTCTCAATGCTGATTCACCCACAATCCATACTTCAGTCACAAACACTGGCCCCCGTACATCATCAGGAAGCCATGAGATTTCAGTCTCCCTGCTGGGTCTTGGGAATCGTCTGATAGGGACTGAGTTTATCATTTATCCCTTAATGATCTATTCATGTTGATTCTCAGTATATGAAAAAAGACCATAGAATTATATAAATTAGTATTGCCATGTTATATTAACCCTTGATTTTTGCCTTTACTGTATGTATTTGACTCTTTAAGGTGCCATAAAACCTTTTGTTGTACTTAGTTAACAATCCATTCTTATATCAATATCCCTTTTGGAGAAGTCATGCTTTTTCATTTCCTGGACTAAAAAGGCTGCACCAAATACCAGAAACCAAGGAAGCAGAATAGAAAACTCAAGAAGAATTCCGTAGGATGACTCACTAAGGAGAGATTTAATTCATCTAGTTGATAGAACTACATAGATCATAGTCATAGATCACATTCATTCTAAATTTATATCCAGGCTGGATTTACACTTTGTGAAAGATCTTGAATCATAAATAGACTGATACTTCAAGGCCTGCATTTCCTAATTAGTAATTCTACTGTTAACGGGTCACAGATACATGTAAATTCTCTGTGTTGATTTTTGGGATGTGAAGGTCTATGAACTAGTGAATGTGCAAGCCAGAATGGGTCCACAGCTAAATAAATTGCAAGGCTGAAAAAAAGGATGGAAGGGAAAATAAAATCTAGGCTCCAGAAGAATTACCAGGAGATCTCAAACCCAATGATGGAAAACCAATTTAAAGCATGATAGGATAAGAGAAGGAGACTACAATGACTGTTAGATATATATCAGACAGGGATCAATGTGCTTGTTATTAGGAGATCTGATAGTCTCTGAATATGTTTCAGTTAAAATTAGACCACACTGTGTAATCATTTGAATAATTCTGATCACAGGCTAGGCAAATTGCCATCCTCCTTAAACATCTTTGGAAAAAAAACAAGTCAAATGGCTCCACCAATAAGCTGCAGAAAAATGTCAGATGCTGTTCCTTAATCTTTCATGAAGTGGTGGTGAGGAGATTGCCCAGATCAAATCCCTGAATCTTCTAATCAATTATTAAAGCCACCCTAATTCTTAAAGCTGAACTGAAAGGAAAGAGGGACAGACAATTCAATGTGCAGGGTAGGAGAACTGCCAAACTGCTAGCTGGCATTTTCACAATCCAGCCCCAAACTGGGTAGATCTATGATACCAAAGTTGGTATTTTTGGAAGCCCTCTGAATTCCCAAATTGCTATTTCGCACCCTTGAAACGGCACTTCCTTTTTCACATCTTCTAAATACTGCATTGCAAAAATTTTCACAGGAAGTGTTCTCTCCCTTTCTTGTCACTGTACATTTCCTTATTGGGACTAACTGAGCAGCAGTGGCCCTTGAATAGGACTAGATGCTAGTGCAACACCCAAGTGTATCTCCAGTAGATCTCACCCTAACACCCTCTTGTCTTGTTCTTTGTGTAGCTCTCCGTCATGCCCAAAGGTTAGAGATACTTGGTCTTTTCTCAGACATGGAACAGACAGAAATCCAGTTCTGCCAATATATAGCATTCAGCAGAAGAATACCTCTATGGAGGAAATTACAGGTGGCTATGAAAATTGTGGAGCAAATAAAGAACTGAGAGAAAGTCCATAAAGATAATGGGCTGAAGTAAAAGTGAAAAAGGAGGCAAGAATGTCAATGGGTGATACCCTACTAAAAGATATCAAGGGATTGTGAGCAGGATATAAGACTACATCATCCCATCCACTACAGCTTTTCTCACTGATTGCTTCTTCCAGCACCACTGAGCCATTATTTTGTTGAGATGATAGTAATGGGAAATGTTGCATATTGCTTCAACATCACTGGGTTATCCTAGAAACAAATATAAGTAACTAGTGAGGAAACAGGCCCCAGTCAAAAAGAGCCTATGAGATCTATAACTGGATCAGAGGTGAAACAAAGGAGGTTATTTCCCCATTCCCCCCCCCTTTACACTATCCCCACCTTTATGTGAAGAAGTTCAATATGAAATAATTTGGAAATCCCAACTTGCCCCTTCCCCCATCTAATAACTCACAGTTCATTTGAATCTGAATGGGAAAAACTACAAGGGAGGGAGGGAGGGAGGGAGGGAGGGAAGGAAGGAAGGAAGGAAGGAAGGAAGGAAGGAAGGAAGGAAGGAAGG
>JANHFL010003638.1:396310-408216 GCA_032468155.1 Oxyrhabdium leporinum | reverse complement strand
CTGCCCAGCCTGGTGGATATTCCTTCCCTCAGGTGGTTGGGTGGGTTGGGTGGGGAAGGCCATTGGAATGCAGCTCGACTGCTTTGGGGTGTGCAGGGAGCCGGCCCTGACACGCGCCTCCAGCTGCTTGGCTCGTGGCTCCCTCACGCCAGGACTCGTGGGCACCACCTCTCCATTTTAATCCAGGAGACGCCAGATCTTTCTACCAATCCCTGAGTAGTTATCATGAGACTTTGCATAAGTCTTCGGAATGGGGCGGTATATAAATATAAATTATAAATAAATTATAAATAAATAAATATCATCCCCCATCCAGAGCAACCATTGCTTCCCATTTACATAGGGAGATTAAACTCTAAAGCAAGGCTAGCTCAATTAAAATTTGTCAGCAGATAGCCTTAGGCCAGCTCCAGGCTCTCTCAGCCCCTTAAACTCAAAATAGAGATAACAAGGTATCTGCTTAATAGACTTCTCCCATCTCAAAGAATCTTATGCAGATGTATATAAAATAGGAATTTCATATGTATAAAAACAAATCTGGAAATAAGCATATTATATAATGGATAGAAACGCAGAGTATCACATCAAAATGGAAAACACCGGCCAGCTTATAGCCAGAGCGTCATTGTTGGGAAAGGCCATCGATTTTCCCTCCCCCAGCTCCAAATTAAAGCCCTCCCCCCGACATATGGCTGTGTAGTCCTTGTTTGAACACATCCCAAGAAGACAAGCCGACCACCCACCTGGGTAATTAATTCCACAGTGAACCTATTCACAATATTAGGCCGTCTTCTAACTGAAATCCCTTATTCCATGTCCTGCCCTCTGGAGCAAGAGAGAACAGGTCTTAATTTTTTTCTCTGTGACATCCTTTGCTTTCAACTATGTAAAGAATGCTTTCTATTCCCCTCTCAGTCCTCTCTGCTCAAGGCATTTCCAGCTCCCTCAGTCTTTCTTCACTTCATTTTTCGTCCCCTGGTCAGTTCTATAAGGCACCGAACCAGACAGTTCGCGAGCAGAATAAGATGAAAATCTTTACTGCCTGTAATGCTGCTTAATGCCATCTGAATTCTGCATTGGCTTCATCTGTAGCTAAATCATACTGCTAATTCATACTAAGCTTGTAATTAATTGGGATATTCAACAATCTGGATCTGAAGAGGAAATGGTGTTTCAGAGGACACAAGAAGAGGAATGCTCAGGTTGTATCACTCAGACTTAAATTCATTCTTTCCAGGAACCACAGAAAACTGTGAATTATGTGTAAGCAGTTGTGAAAAGGACAACATCCCCTGTTTGCTTTGAGATTTTTTTCCCACAAGTACCATTATAAAACCAGTTAGTGCCCCACAGACACAAACACAGACACACTCACACAGTACACAAGATTTTGCTTTCTCACTAAAGAACCGGCATTTGTCACTGTTAAAATTCATGTTGCTATTTTCGCTCCATTTCTCTAACCAATCAAATTCTCATGAAATTTTATCTTCTAGTGTACGAGTTACTCCACCCCTCTGCAGACATGGCAAACATTTCCTCCACCTCTTTATCCGGGCTGTGTTCTTGTTCAGTCAGCAAACCAGATGCTCATTTTGGATGAGCAAATTCAAGGCATCTTCTTAGGATTCGTTGCCTTTCAGCTAAACTAGACAGCCTTTCAGACAAAGGGATAAAGTGTTGTGGAAAAGAGAACCCTTGACAAGCCTAATACACACTCTGCTTTCCTGCCCATCAGGATTTGCTGGGAAAGATGAAAGCTACCGCATCTGAAGCAGTGTTTGGATTTTCCAAACTTGTGCCCTTCACATGTACCGGATTTAAGTTCCCAGGATACTCAGTTAGCATGGCAAGCTACAATTCCATCTAGAGAATTATTGAATTGGTTGAAGTCCAACACATTTGGAGGGCATCTGATTGGGAAAGTTTTCTTTAAAATTGAGTGCATATCCGAGCTTCTCCAGAATCAATTTAGGCAGTTTCTACAAGCATCCTTCATTCCCATAAGAACCTTTGCCTACTTCTTATTCCAAACTCTTCCATATCCCTTGACTTCAAAAATAATTGAACATGTGCACACATGCATACATCATGCATGTACATAACCACATGCATATAGATGTGAGAATGCATGCATACATAAACACACACATTGCTTGTTGCCCAGTCCAACTGAAGATGCATGGATGCTTGCTTATTACCCAGATTTCATGTCAATTTAAAGAAAAACTAGCTTGTGACAGAAAGCTTCCCAGAATGTATCCCATGTTGAGCTGACAATCCTCACATCTTTCTCCTACTCTGTAAGCCCCTTGAAATTCTCCTGCATACAAATCCTGAACAATAATTCTCTCATTTCTTGACTTATACCAATAAGGTGTCTTTCCAACCAACATGTTTCTTTCTTTCCATCAACTTTTCAGCATCTTTGGCGAGGGCAAGTAAAGGACACCCCCCCAGTTCAGAATGTAGCATAGTATTTGAAATAACTATTTGATTAGCTGATGAATGACTCTTGAACTGTTCAGAAGAGTCCTATCTTTCTATTTGTTATTCATAAATTAATATAAAGAAAGCAATATAAAAATGCAGTTTTTTATATTTATAAATCGCTGCAAAATTATCCCATTATATTCTGTTTTACTGTATTATTGATGTATGGTAAAGCCATACAAAAAATAAAATAAAATAGTTATCATCAGCACCACCAGTACTAGATTAGCAAATCTTCCCCCAAAGTTCCTTTCTTCTCTCCATTTAGAGGCAATGAACCTCTAAATGCAGATCACTCCTCTGAAATTGATCACACATGTTCCCTAACAGAGCCAGTATTTTCTACTCCTATTGGACTCCCACCATGCCTGCCTCTGCCTTTTACTTCCATTCCAACCCCGCCTTGTACACACACACACACACACAGCGCAAGGGAGTGACACAATCCAGGCACACGCACTTGCCCAGAGGGGGCTAACAGGCTCAGAGAGGCGTGTGTCGGGCCTGTTGCGGCTGGCCAACTGAAGCCCCACCCCTTCAGAGGCACACTCCAGAAGTTCATGAAGGGAAGTGGCATGCGGTACAAGGGTGTGTGACTTCTGTAAAAGAACAACCTGCAGGGTCCAGACAGTTGGTGATCCCCTCCCTTCTCTGAAGAAAGGGGACACTTTCAATGCAGGAAGAGTAGGAGAGGAAAGAGAAAGAAAGAAGGATTTAGGGCTGATATATCCCCAAGTCCCTGCTTACTGAGCATAAGAAGGCCTGAAACGTTTAGATTCTGGGGACCACCTCCTTGGTACCCCCATTCTGCATCAGAGTTAATATTCTTGCAATTGTCTGGAGTCAGCATCGATCCTGTGTGGACAGTTCCTCCCCCCCCCCCAGCAGTGATGGCCTTGGCTGATTTTCATTACACCACAGGGATCAGCAGTGGATTCAAAGTCTATATCTTGGAAGGTGAGTATTTGAAAACCTTTCCCCCCCCTGTCTTCTTCTATGGTGTTTGGCAATTCTGAGGCTTTGAATGAATAGTTCAGGATTGAACTGGCATCTACTCAGGGGCCAAACATCGCCATGGGAGGGGGAGTGTTTGTGAGAGTCTTTTATTAATTGAAAAGTAAGAGCCATCAGAATCTGTCAATTCCAATGCCCGGCCTTCTCCTTAATTCCCAGAGGGCAGCGGGATAGAATGATTCGCGTGTGTGTGTGTGTGTGTGTGTGTGTGCATTTCACTGAATCTGGGTGATCCAGTCCTGAGGATCAATCAGATCAGGAAAGTCCAGTTTGAATGAGAAGAGCTTCTTTGCATCAGCTGCTGTTACTCCTGCACAAGACAGCGTGACAATCCCCTCAGGGCATGAAAATTCATTCATGAGGCTCCAGTGGGCCTTCTTGGACCAACACTCTGCTTTTCTAGCACGCCTGGTCCTCCCCAGGACCAACTGCTATCCTATTTAAAATACCATGCATTGCTACCCAAACCTGTCTCCTTCCACTAAAGCAGCCAAACCCACTCTCTCCATCCCACTCCATTAGATCAGGGGTTTTTTTTTCCACCCTCGAAGCTGAGACAATGATCGTCAGAGAGGCAACAGCCTCAAACGCATAATCCAAATTTGAATATGTTTGCTTTTATTAGTATTGATTTATTTTCCACCTCATTGTGTTTACTTTTGGATCTCCAACTTCTTTGTCACCTTGTGGTTCTAATCAGTCCCACGGGTTGCCTTGTGCACGGCTCACATTTGAATTGGAAGCTCTTTAGGTGAGAATGTGTAATGCTATATTTAGCAGAAAGGAAGAGGTGTTTTCTCTCAGGAATTTATTTTTAATTGGAAGAATTCTCTTAGATTCCTTCAGATATGACCATGAAAAGATGAAGGGGGGGGGGGGAATGTTCTGTGTAAAGTTCCTTTTGTTATGGGTTGAGAAGGCGTTAATAATTTTAAATCCAAAGTCGTCTTTCTTTGCTATTGCTGTGGTTCTTATTTACCCTTAATAAAAATAATGGTTTTCGGGGGTCCTCGTTGCAGAAATGAAACCACTCAGGTTTAGCATCCGTAGAAGGGAAACCAAATATTGAAGAATCTCACCATTCAAGTCATGTACAAGCGAGCGACTCCAAGTGAAGGTCTTGCAGTACACAAAGTTTTGTTTGTGGACTTCAGCCTCTGCCGCTACAAAGGGCTCTTCCAAAATTACTCTTTTTCTCTCTCCACATTTCAACCAACCCAGGCACCTTAGTTCTTTGAAACAAAGGAAATCTGGCCTGCAAATAAGCCAAAGTTCACTGCTAATTAGCAAATCCCACACGTAAAAATGCAAGTCCTGATGCGCTTCTTTTAAATGTGTGTCAAATGCCATACCAAACTTGTCAGAACAGGAGCCATTCGTCACAGCGATTATGCCACCTATTTTAATAAGGGCAGAAAAGTTCAGCTTAAACATCTTCCCGGAGGGCCAATCTAGAGATCCGGGGAAAGTGTATGTCTCAGCCTGCCAAGAAATGCATTAGATCTCCTTAGCATGCAGGTGAGGAAGCTACCTGCTTGAACAAACCAAGGGTTAGGTCAGTGGACCATGTCCAAACAAACAAGGAAGAACTAGGAGAATCAATTACGTACTTTTCTGGTTTTCCATAGGTACGCTAATGACATGTAAACCTATAAAATCTTTGTTTATGACTCATCTCCTATCCTCTTGGACGGGAAATTCTGCCATTCCTATGCCATTTATTCAGATTGCCTAATTCTGCGCATGCTGCATGCTCACCCTAAGCCATGTTGCTGGTCAATGGGCAAAACCATGACCTTTTCTCACAATGCATTAGTTTAGTAAGTCTGACAATATCACCTATAGCAGAGAGAAGTATCTAACTGATCTTGGCTGATCCCTGAAAGCTAACCGAGCTTGGAATTGGTTGGTATTTGGATCGGAGACAAAAAGGAAATCCCAAGATTATAGACTAGACTTAAGAAATTTTTAAAAAATCATTGTGGATGAAGGCAATTACATATTATAGTCAAGAAAATTACATGGACGTGCCCATATGGTCGTAACATAGTAAATGTTTACCATGCCATACCATACCATACCATAGCCAGTGGTCCCCAACCTTCGCGGCTTGGTGGGCCGGCTGGAGGACAGAGGGAAACTGGACATGCAAGCAGCAGACTGGTGTGCACGCACACGCAGCTCCACTCGTTCAAGCGGTGGGCCGGCGCGCATGTATGTGCGCGCCAGCCCACCTCTTGCACAGCCCAGTTCCAAACCTCCAAGATCCCTTCCAACTCTATTCTGCTATCCTTCCTTCCTTCCTTCCTTCCTTCCTTCCTTCCTTCCTTCCTTCCTTCCTTCCTTCCTTCCTTCCTTCCTTCCTTCTCTCTAGAGCCTTTGAGACTGGACAGCCACTTGTCTGGAATGGTATAAGGTCTCCTGCCTGAGCAGCGGGTTGGACTGGAAGACCTCCAAGGTCCCTTTCAACTCTATTATTCCATTATTGAGATGTTGAATCTCAATGTGGTGAATGGAAAACTTGTGAGAATTGGGTCTTTGTTCCCAGAAATGTTGCCATCTTTTTCTCTGGGAACATTTAGCACAGCTTTTCTCAACTGGTGATCCTCGAAAGACTAGGCCTGGGGGAAAAAAAACACACAAATGTGTGTGATTTGCAGCCACGGTTTAACTCTACCCAGGTTCATGGCAGCTCCCAACAGAAATTAAAATGACCTTAGTACAAAATGCACGTGTTAAAAAAGCAACAACATTCATAGGAAGGTGTCTAAAGCAATAAATGCTAATACAATAGCCTTCCAACATCAGTGATAATAAACACACCTTAATCAATGGCATCATGACACAAATAATCATCTATATCACTATGCCCTTCTTACAAGAACAGCATAGAAACCTCGAAACTAAATATCGAGCCTTCTGACGTGGCCCACAAATGTAAACCAACTTCCCTAACTTTAAATAGCAACTCATGACTCTGTCTGATTGATGCCCAATCCTCCGAGCCATCCATTATCCCAACAGGGCAGCCTCTTCACTTAATAATAAATCGCAGGCTGGGATTCCCTGCTCTTCGTCCTAACCACAAGCCAGCCATTAACGGAGCCTGGTCAAAAGAGAGAGAAAGGAATGCAGTTTTCGGTCGCAATTGTCTTTGCCTGCCGAGGGAGAGGGTCGTCTGGCCTCCTTGCCCCCCCCGGCTCTCCGCCTGCCGAGCAGAGCAAAAGGTGTTAAAGGAGTTTAAAGGCAAGACGGATGCCAAGGGAGACGCACGCACAACACTTTTCATCTAAGGGAAACACGGGCGGTCCTTACGACCGACCGTGACCACAAGGAAGCTCAATATTCCCGCTGCCAAGCGAAACGCGCATTAAGCGAAGTTTGCCCCAGGGCTGAAGGGCCCCCCTGCAGTGGTTAAGGCAGTTGTACCGTCGTTAAGTGAGTCCGGCTTGCCCACATTGACTTGGCTCTTCCGAAGGTCGTAAAAGGGAGAATCACGTGAGACCCGGGAAACTGCGACCATCGTAAGTATGTGTCAGTTGACAAGCCTCCGAATTTTGATCGTATGACCATGGGGGGGGGGAGGGGGGAGTTGGTTGCTGCAATGGTCGTAAGTGTGAAAAATGGTCATAAGTCACTTTTTTTCCAGTGCCGTTGCAACTTTGAACGGTCATGAAAACGAACTGAGGACTGATTGTGTTCAGTTTTATTCAAGATGGACAGAGTTGAGTTTTAATTAGAGTTGAGTTTTCCCTTCTTTTTCTCTGCCTTTCCACATCGATGCAAGACTCCCTATGCTAACTGGGTATTTTGGATCCCTTGCCTATTTCCCCCCTCCCCCCCCCCTGTTTTTGTTACCTGATGTTTCCACATTTTGCTTTACCCCAGAGAGGAGCATTATAAGTGCAAATAAATACGTAGATGGTGGTGGGAAGAAGAAGGGGCCTCTCTCCTCCTCATCAAGAGAACGGGCTGAAGTAATCCCCATCCATATTTATTGTTGTTTTTACACTTGCAATGATGGACAATCTGCATTCTTTGCCACAGAGTCGCTCCTGATTAACAGCTTTCAAAAGGAAAACAATTGTCCAAAGACATATATATATATAAATCTTTCCCTTGGTGTTCAAGGCCAGCCGTGTAACCCTAAACCAACCCATGTTTAAATAAACCTCAGATTCCCTCCCTCTTTTCTGGTTTCCTTTTCCTTCCCTTTCTCCTCCTCTTTCTGTCTCACCCGCAGCGGCTCATTTGATGCAGAGCCCATATGGAAGTCATCAGAAAGAAGGGCTGATGGCTTTAATATTCCGAATTTCCCACATCAAGCTGCTGCCTTTTTCCTTTAATGCCTTTTAATGAGTGAGCAGTTATGTCAGCCAAATTTCTCTCTCTCTCTTTCTATCTCTCTCTCCTTCTTTCTCTCTCTCTCTTTCTCTCTCACTCTCTTTTTTCTCTTTCTACCTCTCTATCCCACTTTCTTTCTCTCTCACTCTTTTTTCTTTTTCTTTCTCTGTCTCTTCTCTCTCTTTCTATCCCTCTCTCTCTTGCTCTTGCTCTCTCTTGCTCTCTCTCTCTCTCTCTCTTTTCCCTGCTTTTTGTTTCAAAAATCCAAGCTTGCATACAATGGTTGCAAGAACAGTCTAGCCTAACAAAGGGGAGGATTAGGCATGATAGCAGTTTTCCAATATTTGGGGGTGTCGAGGGTGTCTCAGAGAAGAGGGGGCTAGCCTGTTCTCCAAGGGGCCTGAAGGCAGGAGAAGAAGCAATGGGTAGAAGAACATTAAAGAGAGATCCAACCTAGAATTAAGGAGAAATTAAGGAGAACAATTAACCAGTGGAATGCCTTGCCTTCAGAAGTTAGGGGTCTTCCATCTTTGGAGGCTTTCAAGAAGAAGAGACTGGACAGCCGCTTGTCTGAAATGGTGTAGGGTTTCCTGCCTGAGCAGGGGGTTGGACTAGAAGACCTCTGAGGTCCCTTCCGACTCTGTTGTTCCGCATTCGGCATTCAGAAGGTGATTTTCCTCCCCGCATTTGAAATACAATGGCATTGTATGAAACAATAGTCTGATCAAATTGCTCGCGGAGCTAATCTGGGCTGCCAGCTGACAGATGGGCAGGCTTTGGATATCCAACTGCTGCTACCGCCTGAATCGATATAGGGGCTTTTTTAGTGAGACATAACATTTTAGGACAACTGAGAAAGCAGGGGTTTATTGCTGGTTACGGGGGTGGGTATACCACACCAATTGAGATGACTCATTGTTTAATTGCATTTCAGTGCATGCTACTAAACGGATGGAGAAAGGCCCTGAAATAAAACCCATCCTGCTATGAGATTCTCTATGTTGGGATTATTATCACTTAGGGAAGTGAGCTATCAAGTCTCTAAACTGGAATCAAACCAGATGCAATTCGAGTTTTAATATGTTGGTACATCTGGGCTTTACCATAGAAACTGATTGGAGAAGGATTTAAAAAGGTAAGAAATAGGGTAAATATTAGAACACAGAATAAAGCATTGGAAGGGAGCTTGGAGGCCTTCTAGTCCAACCCCCTGCTCAGACAGGAAACCCTATGCCATTCCTGTCCAATCTCTTCTTGAAAACCTCCAGTGATGGAGAGCCCAAAACCTCTGGAGGAAAGTTGTTCCACTGGTTAATTCTCCCCTGCTGTTAGGAAATGTCTCCTTCTCCCCTTGCTTTAGTTTCCATCCATTGTTTCTTGTCCTGCCTTCTGGACCTTTGGAGAATAAGTTGACCCCCTTCTTCTTTGGGGCAGCCCCTCAAATATTGGAAGACAGTTATCACATCACCCCTAGTCCTTCCGTTCATTAGAGGAGAGATACCGAGTTCCTTCAACTGTCCATCGTGCAGGTTAGTCTCCGTTATAAGGAGATAAGACACATTTCTAAAACCAGTTTTGTACGTGCCGTATGAGACCAGAGAACCAAGTATTCTGCGCAGCACGGATTCAGTTTGAAAAAGAGGCAGAAATGAAACATGTTTTAAATTAGAAGAAGAAACTTAAAAAGGGAGAGAGAGAGAGAGAGAGAGAGAGAGAGAGAGATATTGCTCCAAAAGAATGCATTTGCTCTCTAAAATATTAGGACTGTCACTTTTTAGTTTAATTTTCTCCCCATTGTGGCCCTCGTGTTTTGTGTTAGGCTGAGCGATGGACGACTTTTTCGGCTGCAGACTGGATGCCTTTCTGTTATTTCAATTCTGGAGGGAAGCAGAATTTGAACAGGGGAGGGCTAACCTTAATCTCCACACCAGATGGTGGGACCTGACTTATTGTTTTGGGGGGGGGGGCACATTTGATTACTAAGAAGAGAAACAAGGAGAGGTGGTCTCTACTCAGTGACACGTATCACGAAATCAAATACGGTTTGAATGAAACCGCTGACCTGGTTCGCTTCCCTACCTCCCAAAAGCCAAGCTGTTGTGTTTGCAATAATGGCCACCAGATGTAAAGAGAGGCTTCCTGAAACAACACTTGGAGGGGGGGGGGGAGACACACAGCTTCCTTGTTATTTCCTTTGTTTCAAACAGAGCCAACTTGGTGCATTGTCTAGAGCTGGCTTTTGAAAAAAATAACGATCGCTAAATTACTTGATAATTGGGAACTGGGAACTGCGTATGTCATTCCAGAAGAAGGCCTTGTGGTCCAAGAATTCACGCCGTTGCTCCTACGGGCACACCTATGCACGCACGTGTTGTTTTGCACTCGGCTGGGGTGATGCAGGCAGTGGTGACTCTCAATGGGCGTGCAAGATTCCTTCTCAAACTGCCGTATGGATCTCTGAGAAGACCAGGCACAGAAAGGGTGAGCAGAAACTATCCGTCGTGCTTCGCAGAGCCTCTTTTGGCATGGAAGCCCTCCAAGGGATGTCGGTGGGGCAGACCCTCAAATGCTCTGTGATCGGCCACAGTCGTGTCTCGACTCCAAAGACCCTGCAGCCTTCCAGACAATCAGACAATCATGATTTACTGGCCGCGGTTATGTGCTAATGAGGACTAATGAAGATGGGCTGAAGTTGCAATCGGCCTTGGTCGGCTAGAGTCTGTTGCATTCAGTGGCAGCGATGTGGTTTCGGGTGTCAGGCCCAGAGATCGATAAGAGGTGAAGCTCTGGAAGGATGGAAAACAGGAGTCATGCTAGAACATGTGTGGAGGACAGCTTAGCATTCATGACATAGGTGGTGGTTGGAAATGGTGAAGATGATGATGATGATGATGATGATGATGATGATGATGATGATGATGATGATGATGATGATGATGATGATGATGATGACGACAATAATCTTTGTGTTGGGTTGAGAAATCACAGTCATTCTTAAGCAAGAGAATAACTGGCAGAACTCCTGCCATTGAAATCTATGGGAGCTTCTAACCTAACTGCAATTCATCTGGATTTTGACTTTTCTTTGATAGCTTGAAAATGTGTTCATTTCTCTTCGGAGTACATATGGCATATGATCATTAATAAATTAATTACATTATATCCTAGAATGCCTGCAACTTTTAAGTGTAATAATGAAGTTGTAAGAGTGGAGAATGTCTGAAACTCAGGACTGAAATATTGGTTTGTTGGTGGTTGCTGAGCTTAGTTTTCTTGAAGATGTTTGCACCAGTTTTTTTTTTAAAAACCTTGCCAACTAAACTGTAGAGATCAGCCCAGACACCTGCTAGGAATCAACACTGATTTGAAGGCACATATGCACTACTGGCAAACAGAGGTGGGCTGCTCTTGCTGTAGCAAAAGGTTTACCGGTCGTGCGTGCACATGCGTGTGCGCGCTAGTTTTGCTCGCACGTGCCTTGTTGGGGTTCGTACGAGTGCAGAGGAAGGCAGCTGAGGAAGAAGGCAGATCCGGTGAATGCTGCAGGGCGGCATGGAGCAGCTGGGGCAGCTAAAAGGTAAGTTATTTAACGATACCTTAGAACAAGGGCGCATGGGCGAACCCAGAAAAAGCTCATGTCAAAAGGTTCACCTGAACCTCTGCGTTCATGCAGCAGCCCACCTCTGCTGCCAAATGATGTGGGGAAGGTTAAAATGATTTTAGAAGGCGTCAACGACATTAATGGAAGATACTCAGAGGCTACTAGTCTTGATCTCTGTGAACTACCTCCATAATTATGGGTGACATGCCTGGAACACCGGTGGAGAGCAATGATCATCCTGAGCCGCGGTGGCGCAGTAGTTAGAGTGCAGTACTGCAGGCTACTTCTGCTGATTGCCGATTGCCAGCATTTTGGCAGTTCGAATCTCACTGGCTCAAGGTTGACTCAGCCTTCCATACTTCTGAGATTGGTAAAATGAGGACTCAGATTGTTGGGGGCAATAGGATGACTCTATAAGCTACCAGAGCTCAGAGCTAAGGGTTCGCCCGAACCT
>JANHFL010003638.1:342772-365710 GCA_032468155.1 Oxyrhabdium leporinum | reverse complement strand
CACAGCAAGATGCCACCGCCCCACCTTGCCGTGAGTGATGTTGAGTTGGCCACACCCACTCAGTCACATGACCCCCCACCAAGCCACGCCCATAGAATAAAAAAAAATAGATTTCACCACTGGTTAGGATCCTGACTAAACTCCCTGTGGTTTATTTCTTTTACAGGAGATTATTTTCAACTGAAGGGGGGGCAGCCTGTTGACACTGAAGCTGGCATAGGTGTAACCATGTCTTAGTGCAGCCATTTCTTATTCTTATTCTTTGCTTTTTCTAGGCACTCTCTTTAGGGGTTTAAAACTGCTTCAGGCTCACCACAGTCTGGTAGCAGGAAGGGAGGTTGTAGAGATAAAGGGGTATGGTGTAGTCTAAATAACATTTTTTCCCATGGGAACTGAGGATGTGATTGCAGGTGGTTAGAGGTGGAGTGTGAAGTCACTGGATCAGATGGACTTGAAGCTGATTGGAGAATGTGACTTTTGGGAGTAATTTCAAACATTTGATTTTTACTGGGTGTAAATCCAGGGTGCGGTCAGAGCCAGATTTACACCAAGACCTTGTCAATTTGATATATTCCTAATAAAATGATCTTTGAAGAAAATGGCTACATTGGACTTTTCATTACTGGGTATGTATTACCTGGAAGTTTGACACATGCACAATTCCATTTTTTTAAAATCCAGTGAAGCTTCCGGTTATAATCTATTGTGGTAGAGTCTCAACATATTCTCAGAAATGGATTCATTATGAAATCCAGCACCAAGGCCAGACACTCCATTTGCTCACCTCATTTTTATAAGCTGTCTAGCTATGACATTAGGGATGAAAAAAAATTGTACTGAAAATCTGGTGGTGATAAATGTGAATAATCCAGGCCTACCAAAGATTAACAAAGTAAAAGCAAACATTCATTCTTTCTAACAAGAAAATGGGAAAAGAAGGGGTCTATATTATATATATATGTTCATTAGATGTCTGAAGAAAGTTTTTTATTTACAATAGTTGTCCTGGTACTCCTTGATATCAGTACTTACTGGATGCCTATATTGTTTGCACTATAGCATGATTCAGTGGGTAATCCCGGAAGTATTTGTGAAGAGTCATGTAACAGAACTCTGTGTTACTTCATGTTTAAAAGCAGATAATAGACCTTTCAGAGGTCTTATAAATATCATAAAGCATGTTCAGACACTGAAATCGTACTGGCAGACAGATATGAAACTGGATTCTTACACTTCCCAACAAAACATACAATACTTCTTTTCAGATCAGATTTTTATATATTGACATCCCTAGGACTATGAGTTGATCAATGATAAAAGGGAAAAGAAGGAATGAAGGGATGAGGGAAAACAGTTTGAGGGGAAGAGTAAAATACGGGATAGCATAAAATGAAAGATAGAACAGAGTGTTTGTCCATTCTGATATTGATTCCACATTGAACTTACTTAGCCATCTATACTACTAGTATATGGATGCTGTTTACTTTCTCATGAAGAAATATGGCCTTTGAATTATGCAGACCTGGTACAGAATGAAACTGGAACACATCTTTTCAGGCTTGCAGAGAAAAAGTATTGAATACAAGTTGTCATAAAGACAAGAAAGTGCTGGCCTGTTTGTAAGAGACCAGAGATCAGTACTAAAAATCATAATGAAATCCACAGACTAACACAATCCTATTTACAAAGGCCAGAATCGAAGCTAGATGGTGATGATGATGATATTTTTAGCATTGTGGAATCTGGCCCTTCTTAACAGAGTTGACCTTTACAGTCAAAATGTTATTATTTTCTAAGTAGGCTGATGAATCATAGCAAATTCTGAGTTCAGTACAAACTTGCTGCCAAAAGACAGCCCCTTGAGAGTACCTCCCCCTCAGTAGTTAAGCCAGCAGAAAGTGGCTGTTTGATCAAGGCTTTTGAGAGAAACGTAAATTCATCCATAAAGGTGAATCATGAAAGTAGAAAATCAGATTGTAAGTGTGAGTCATATATTCTCTGCTCACTGTTGGAGCAACTAGAAAAGGAAAAGAATCCCACCCACAAACATTTTGGCAAGTTGACCAAGAAAGAAAACCCCATCCAGAAAATGTCCAGCATGTTTTCCAACTCAAAATGTGGAGTTATTATTCTTTAAGACAAAAGGCAAATTCACAATTCAAATCAAGAATCTAAGGAATTACTGGCAAAAGATTTGAAAAGGAAAGCATTCTAGTTTCAATTTCATTGGGAGTTTTGGATTGTATAATCCTTCTTTTGGGGATGCAATGGCTCAGGGGTTAACTGATAATCCATGTTCAAGATCTGAGTGCCAAGCAATTGGTTGAACTCCCATTACTTGCCCCACCTTGCATTTCAAAAGCATGCAAATACAAGTAGATAAATAGATACTACTTTGGTGGGAAGGTAAGAGCATTCCATGCACCTTGGTGTATAGTCATATTGGCCATATGACCACAGACAACACTGGCTCCTTTGGCTAAGAAATTGAGATGAGCACCACCCCCTAGGGTCAGACTCAACCAGATAGGGAAAACCTTTACCTTTACCTTTAATCCTTGTTTTAATACAAAATACATTTCATATTTGATTATATACATCTGATAAGCACAGACTGGGTTATCTAGTTGGCCTCCATATCAAAGGGAGATCTAGAATCTAGTTCTCCCGAATAATGTAGCACCTTAACCTCTGGCTTTGAATATTATTCCTAAGGCTCAATCATATCTATTGCCCAATACATTTTAAACATGGAAATAGAATATTTTGCATGCCATGAAGTACAGTACTGTTGAGAAAAGGTCTCTGTGTACTACAGCTAATCCATCTTCATGAGATAGTTCACTTCTGCAGCAGGATAGAGTTCCCATTGATAATATGTATAATGACTGGTTTCAGATAAGGATGATGCCAAACATTTATCACTGAGTTAAATCCTGTCTTCCACCTGTTACAACCTTGGGTCTTTTGAGTAAATGCAAACTATATTTCAATAGTTGTGTTATACAAGATGGTCCCTGCAGCCACTGGAGGAGATACATAGCTTTCTCTACCTCCTAGCTCCTTTTATCCCATCATCATCCTATCATGGCTAGGTGGGAGGACTGATTACAAAGATCCAAATTCAGCAAGAGATGTGGTTTAGTAATTGCAGGTGTGCAGAGCTTGTTAAGAGAGGAAGCAATTGTTCTGCATTTCACGCATGAATATGACTCCAGTTGAAATGGTCAAATGGATCAATCCTTTTCACTAAAGAAAGACAACAAAGGAAATCAGTTAAAATATAATGTTGACATTTTTTCAACATTTCAGTGTTCTGCACATGTCTGGCAATTGGGTTCTAACTTCAGTGGACAAAAGCAGTGGAGATATTCCTAAATGCCAATACTGAGAGACATAGTCTGCTTGGAGTAAAGCAGACTGAAAGCTAGACACCCAGTCATCTCTACTGCTAAAGCATTTGTAAAAGACGATTTCAACACTCACAACAAGGGGAAACAATACTGGATAAAAAATTGCACCCCATAATGTCAAAGCTTTCTCTGCATCTTGGAAAAACCACCTGGATTTTACTAGCCCCATGCAAAATGAACAACACTGAACCAAATTTGCATTGCTCATGGTAGATGCACAGATTCCCCTCTCTAAATGGGGCAAAATACAATCACCAGATTGTGACTTAGGGGCCAAAAAACAAACTATCCAACACATAGTGACAGTGTCAAAACAGAGCCTATAGTGGAGATTTCACTGATTTCCTGGCTGCAACAAATGAAGTATAAAATTATATTTGCAACTTAGTTATACGTTTGTAATGTTCCTGTTAAGATTTCAGATTTTATATTCTATGTTTTATATTTTACCTTTGTTCCTTTTTACTGAAATATGATGTGAATGTGCCATATAATAAACAACAAACAAGCAGTGGAGATATTTCCAAATGAACTACTTTAAAATGGTAGAGGCTGAGAAATTATCTTTTGCACAGGTTTTTAATTCACTGTGGGGATTAGAGGGCTACATGCTTTGGGGCTCTAGAAGTTAGGGTTAGAGTTACAATTTCATTGCATGATTTTTACTTTCTACAACATCCAAAATTTCCAGTCAGCAGGGTAGCACCCTTTACCTAGTGCCATGGGGGGATATTGGATTACAAAAGCCATGTTGGATGAAAATTCTGGGAACTGGAGTCTCAACATATCCGGAAAGGAAAGCTGTGTGTTTCCTCTTCCCAGTCAAAAGCATTTAGGTATATTTGTCCTGGCATTTTTCTGTTGCAACTATTTCTATATGTACTTAAGTGTTATGCAGGATCTTTATTTCCCTTTGTAGAAATTTCATAATAGAAATGATAATGCCTGCTGGGAAATCCATTAGTAATTATAAGCATCCAAAGGGAAACTGCATTAAAAAGGATTACCTGCATCTACAAGATAGCAGAATTTCAAATATAGCACAGCAGAAAAGAAAAATGCACATACATTCAGATGGCCTCAAACCTGCTGACCTTTTGGAAGGTCTTAAAACCTGGTTCCTCCCTCAGACTTTAGGGTCAGGATATTGGTGGAGTCCAGTTTATGTTTTTGCCCAGTGCTGATTGAGGAGTAGAATATTTTTAGTTTTTATTGTTCTTTCATATGTACATTTTGTTTTTATTTCTTGTTAATTGCCCTGAGTTATTTGACTAAGTTGAACAGTCATGTAAATTTGCAGAACAAATAAATAAAATGAGGGGCCTGGCTTTCTGGAGAACTCTCTTATACTGAGAAAAGTGGAAGAAAAGAGACAATGAGGATGGCCAGCAGCAAGCTGGAGAGACTCAGTTATGTTGGTGATGGGGAACTATGGGAAGACTAGGTTAGAGAAAATCTATCTATATGATTACTAAATGTTGACACCAACTTGATGGCACCTAATCAATCAATCAATCAATCAATCAGAAAGTAGCTCAGAAGCATATGCTAAGATTCCATATTATACTACTATACTACTATCATATTATACTACTGCTGCTGCTGTTTGAAACCTATGGATTATTATTACTACATTTGTGTGTGTATAATAATAGTAATAATTATTTGAACACCATTGGCAAATTCACCATCAGTCAATTGCAAAAGATAGCTTAACTTGGAACAACTTATACTTTATGGTGACTCTTAACACCATAAAACATCAACATTTGCCTAACCCTGGTCTCTGAGAAGGACTCAATAATGCCAAATCCAGTCTGAACATCTGGCTGACTGTGTGATGAACCATAACAATAATCCATAGGCATCCTCAGGGAGCAAATGATAAAATCTCACAACCGCAAAAAATATGTCGAGTGATTCTCTCCTAGTTGCTTCTTTGCACTCAGCTTGACAACAATTATGAGTGGGGTGGATGGAATGCTGGGGTGGGAATGGAATGCCAAGACTCCAACTGCAGATCATGAGACCACCTCCAAGGTCACACCGTGCAGGTATTTGAACAATCCAGTCTGTTCCCATAACAAAAGAAATGGATGTAATTAGACAACTCAATGAACTGAGGGGGATGGCCAAAGGGAAAAAGCAAGTTTAACTATGTGGGCTTGCACATGGGAAACCCAGAACTGGTTTCACTTCTTCTGTGCCACTATAGTGTATTCAATAAAGTTTTACTTTTGGGAAGAACAATGTCCCAGGCGTTCTCTTTTTGGATTCTCTAGCTGGACAGCTGACATTAAACCAGCTCTCCATCTATTGCAGCCTATCTTCCAGGAGAGCTGCGATATCGAGTTGTCAGCAGCCAACAAGAAGAGAGTTAGCAGGACAAAGTTGGGAGAAGCCCCCCTCTGGTAGGTGCCAATGTCCAAGCAGGACCTGGGGCCAGCCAATTGGCACGCACCCTAAGCAGGAGGCTGAGAAGTTGGAGCAGCCATCCATACACGGAGGAGAGGCGGTGTCAAAAACCCCTTGCCCTAGGAAAAAGAGGCAGTGGGTAGGAAGCATGGAGAAGGCAGCGGAGGCAGAATACCCACTGGTTCTTCTCAAAGTTACTGTGATCCAAGGAAGCAAGTGGAAAGCCAGCAGATCAGCTGAGTGGGAAGAGCCGATGGAATAGAGGTTCCCAATTGCAACCTATAGCCCTTTGATGGAACATCTCAGAGAGAAGTTTGGTGGGCTGGAGGTCTGGGGTTCTACCTCACTGAGGTCAGCAGTGATGGCAGCTGGAATGGGAACTGCCAAGCTACTGGCTACCCTGCCACCTCTACTGCAGCCAACTGGAGCGATGGAACCATGCATCAAGGGGCAGCAACTACCCCCATCCAGCAGGTCTGATGCAAGCCTCGCCACTCCCCATAGCTGTGGCAGCCACTGCATGGGGGGGAGGTGGTGGGCTGCCACTAGGTTATGTGCTGATATGGCAGGACTGAGAGCCTCCCATCCGAAGGCAAAATTTGATGGCCAGCCCAAAAAGCTAGCTTATTTCCTGACACAGGTTGGAATTATTTGAAGCAGTACAGAGAGATGCACCCTGATGAGCCCTCCTGTGTGAATGCTGTTACATCAACCCTGGAAGGGGATGCTGCAGAATGGTTGGTATCGCTTTACCATGAGGAGGATCCAGAGCTGATGAACGTAAACACCCTCATGCAGGAGATGCAGTACAGATTTAAGGATCACATGGAGACCCAGTGAGCAGAGGTCAGGATCCAGCCCATTCAGCAAGGGAAGTGGCCAGTCACAGAATATATCTGAGAATTTCGCAGCTTGGTGGCCTGCCTGAGATGATGGCCTGAGTCCCTACTGATCTACCAGTTCCAGGATGCCTGAACCAGGAACTGTATCACAATTGCTTACCCCAAGGAGTGCCTAATGACCTTTGGGCATGGTACCAGCTGGCCACTAACATGGAGCAAGACTTGATAGAATCCTGGCAGCATGCTGCGCACAAAGGTCACCCCCACCAGACAACCAAGAGATGCCCTACAACCTGGGGGGGAGGTGTTCCCCTGGTTCTAATGAGAAGCCCCACTGAATTCCGGGAGCCTGTTTCTGATGTGGGAAGTAACATCACTGAATGGCCAACTACCCTGCCCTGCATCTAGCATCTGCATCACAAACCTTGGTCCAGCCAAAGGCAAAGAAGCCACTGACTTCAGCAAAGAAGCTGATGGAGAAGATATGGGTTGCACAACAGGTCTTGGAGGTCTCTCCCCAATCCAGTGAAGGAGAGGGAACTCCGATCTCCTCCGACCTCCAACAAGCCTGGTGTGGTCTTCTATGTGAGCCACAGCGAGGGGGAATATAATCTGATGGTAAGTGGCACCATCATCCCAATGACTTCTAGGGTGGAGATCCTGGTGCCCTACTTGAGAGAATTTGTTAGAAGAATTGTTGGTCTATGTTTCAGATATAGATTTGAAGATATAGATCATTGGGTCTCATAGAGGGGATTATATAATACAGCCTGCTGTCTGGGTTATCTTTTCACACTTGGCTTTAAGAAGTTGAGTATAAGAATCACACAGATTAGATCCTAAAAGCCTGAGGTTTGTCCTATTTATACTTGCAGTGACCATCACATCGGTATCATCTTAAATACAATGCCATTGTGCAGCATTCTCAAAGCTACTACAGTAGAGTTCATTCATTCATTCATTCAACTTATATACCACCCATCTTGCCTGAAGGTGACTAATTTAACTCCCACCATCCTTAGTAAAAGCATCATCATAGACATCCTGGTTGGAAATGATAAGGCTGTAATCCAACACATCTAGAGGACACCAACTTGGATGGGAAAAGCTTCTTTAATTGAATGTACATATATAATATCATGCCTATAATCTCTTAGAGCAAAACTTGGGGAAACCCTTCTGATTTGGCTAACAAAATTGTGGGCTACGTTTTTTAAATTTCTTATAGCTTCAGAAGTGTCATAACAGCAGCATAAGAAAACTTGGGCTTCTGAGGTCAGTTCCAACTTATTCTATGATTTTAGGGATCCTACTTTGGTCCCCTTAACATCAATTGCCCTCACTTTTTAAAAGGAAGACTCTGAGAATGCTGAAGGGTTAAGCAGTGTTGATCCTTGTCACATGACTCTGGGAATGTGAGCTGACTAAGAACTTCAGGAGCCAACAGCCGCTGCTGGAGAGGCACATCTTGCCTGCACATGTGGTTCAGACCACAAACACTTCAAAGTGCTTCTCTCAGACTGACAGAACATTCTGACGCCAACTGTAAAGGCCCTTGACTCTCTGAGGGGAAAATATCAAACACTGAAGCAGCCCCCCAAATGTAGCCTGTTTTTCCTGGGGGAAAAAAACCTTTTAATGAACCTGTGGTGGGGAGAAGGGAAAAGGTGAGGTGCAGGTTCTGATTGGTCCTTTTGTGTTAACCAGACTGGCAAAGACCTTTGACCAGCATTTCAGTGCCACTGGAGTTTCTCAAAACCATAAGAATAGTTGGGAAGTGGGATTCCAAATATTGTCATGTTAGGGTCGAGTAGCAAACTCTTTCAATTACATTTTCTGTTTTCTTCCATCTGTTTGTGTATTTGGTGAATATATTTTTTTCCTCCTCAGGATGGGTCTTAGTTTTTAAAACATTGCTGAACTTAGTGATCAAATAGCCAGGAATCAAATAGCCAAGGATTTCTGATGTGGAATTGAAAAAGGAGAGGGGAGAGAACCTGAGAATATTTATGTACTAGCTTTTTAGAAGATTTGATTGGATCAATGCTTCTTAAGTTTTTCTCTTAGGTCCCCTTCCCACTTTTAAAAATTATCAGGACTTCAAAAGAATTTTTATTTATACAGGTTTTATTTATCAATATTTACCATATTGAGAGCTGGTTTGATGTAGTGGTGAAGGTGCTGACCTAGAAACCAGGAAATTGTGAATTCAAGTCCTGCCTTAGGCATAAAAACCAGTTGGATGATTTTAGGCCCATCACTCTCTCTCAGCCCAACCCACACCACAGGGTTGTTATTTCTGGGAAATAGGGAGAGAAAGGAGTATTAGGTAGTTTACTGATTTGAGTTAGTTATAAAGTAATAAAGGTGAGACATAAATCTAACAAAATAGATTTGCTGCCACAGAGAGGAAGGGGTCAAGCTATTTTCTAAAGCACCTGTAGTCCAGACAAAGGAATAATGGATGGAAACTGAACAAGGAGAGATTTAACGTGGAAATAAGGAGAAATTTTCTGACGGTGAGGACAATCAACCAGTGGAACAGCTTGCCTTCAGACGTTGTGGGAACTTCATCACTTCAGACTTTCAGGAAGAGATTGGACTGCCATTTGTCAGAAATGGTGTAGGGTTTCCTGCTTCGGTGGGGGGTTGGACTAGATGACTTACAAGGTCCCCTCCAACTCTGTTGATCTAATCTAATCTAATTCTGCTTAGAATCTTCAGTGCCCTCTAGCGTTCACTTTCTAAAATAATAATATATCTTTGTCAATAACCCTTTTTCCAACAAGCAGCTATTTATTTTTATAATTAATTCCAAAATCGTATAGTAAATAAATAATATAGTCAATATTCCAAATTTATCAAGACTCTTAATCCATTTGTAACTTTTTAAAATCAAAATCTTATTTAGCTTTTGGCTCTATTTCAAATTATTTAAGTTTGTAAGCTTATAATTTTTCTTTTGTTCAGATTTGAAGATAAAAGTGATTCAATGACTTTCTAAACTTATCATTCTCAAGTTCTCTTATAGCTTTAAGATGGCTAGTATGCAATTTCCAAAATTGATTAGAATTAAGGTTTGTGAGTTTAATTTCCTTTAAAAAATTAATATCTTCATCTTTAGCCCATTCAATTAATGTGATAGAATTTGTGTTTTGTTTTTTTTCTATGTCCCTTCTCACAAGTTTCTTCAAAGCTTTAATAAAGCTCTTTTGTAAATCTAATATTGTATAAAAGAATTATCCAGGTTATTCTCTTGATTTATTATTTGTATTTCTCTTTTGATTTTTAAAACATCAACCATTCTTTCGTATATTTGTGTATTCTTTTGTATTCTCGTAATCTGTCCTTTGTGAATCTATTTCGATGCTGTCTCTGTCTTGTCAAATAAAACTTATTCCTTATCTGCCACTTTTTACATAACATCTTTCGGATACAATCTGTCCATAGAAGCAATCAATGCTATTAATATTGTTGATAATAACTTCTGTTTCCATTTTTCAAAAGTGTCCTTCAATATTTTCAATGTTAAAATGTTTTGCATCATTTTATACATGCCAGTTAATTAGCTGTTCATCAGGCTTGTGTTTTTTTCTCCTTTAACTAAAATCTTTAGTTCCCTCTAGTGTCCAATTTTTAAAACTTAGCTTATTGCTGTTTATTTCACTTTTTAAAAAAAAAATCTTAAATTTATGATTAATTTTTTCTTTCATTAAGGATTGGAACAAAACTCACCCAGCATTTTTATATTTGTCAATCCAAAGGTCTCCAATAGCTTAAAAATAGTTAACAATAAATTTCTCAATGTGGTTAGAAAAGGAGGTTTGTGAATTTATTGTACTTTAAAAGGTGCCAAGTGCAGTTGCAAGCAAGATGGGTATTCTAGTTCTCCCAGTGTTCACTGTAATATTTTTGTATCATTTTTAAACGATTTCTCTCTTGCTCCCTCCCTCCCTCAAGAATTTCAAAAGCTACCAATCTCTCAGGCCTCTCTGGATCTCTAGAGAGATACTGTACTTCCTGCAACTTTCAGTCTAAGTTAAAATGTTTACCCTCTTTTTCCTGAATAAAATACAGATTTCCTGGAAGATTTGTAAGAGTTATAATGAATTTGCATGCCAGATGAGGTTAAAGGGGAAAAATAAAAGCCTCTTAACTAGGATATCTGTTACTTCCATACTAAACTTTTTAGTATTGAATTGTTCTATGCTTAATTATTTTGAGAATCATCCATGTAATCCAATTATTTATTCACTGAAGGCTACCAAGCTAAATAACTTCAGATGATCACTGTATGGCATTTAAAAAAAAACCTTCTGTGCTGCCATCTACAGGATGCCCAGACCTTTGTAATTAAATAAATAAAATAAAAATAAATGAACACAATTGTTATGCTGCTTTCCCAAATGTTTGTGTACCTGTGGTTGCCATCATCACCCCTTGCTTTGTCTCCTTTTTAAAGGGAGGGTGACTCAGCAAAGCAAGCAGAGTTGTATAATTTGCACAGAAATGCATATCTATTCCAGAAATCTATTCCAAGTCTGTGGGGAAACATCTGCTGATTTAACCAGGATTTTTTTCCTTCAATGATTCACAGAGCTATCAGACAAAAATGAATACAATGTCTACTGACATGAATCAGGTTTTTTGTGCCATTCACTTCTGATTTATATGCACACTGAAAGCGTCTGCACCGAATAGAAATTCTTTATGTGACCAATCACATTTGGCCAGTAAAATATTTTGTTGTGTTCTGTTCTGTTCTGTTCTGTTCTGTTCATAAGACCATTCACCAGAAATCATAATTACTGTGATTGAATTCCTCTTCTCCACTGCAAAATGGAACAGAGAACAGAGTGAGTGGTTTTTTTCAAGCACGAAGACCTAAATATTTAGCAAATATTCATGTCTCTTGTCAACAAAAAATTCCCAGACTGGTTTTATTATAAATATAAGACCAGCTTCTATGGAAAAGCATACCTTGCATGGATATTTCAATTCTATCAAATGACTTTTTTTGCCTGCAGAAAGCAGTCTGAGGAGTGAAAGATTAATGATCAGCATACTCAACTTGAATAATACACTGTAGTCACTGGGGGTAAAAAATATATATACAGGTATATTTGAAAAGCAGAGCCAATAATTGTCATCTGCGTCCACAAGAGGGAGATGGCAAACCATGGCATGTTCAAAATAATCCTAAAGTCTCTCTGGGTTTGAAAGGAACTCTGTTTTAAGCCGCTTTGTGTATCACCTAAATTACTTATTTAAATGATATTTCTAGTTACGCTTTTACTGGCTTGTTTTTGTAGCGTTTGAGTGCTGATTTCTATGTAGTATTTATTGGGTTTTTCTTGTGTATTTTATTGCCATAGCCATTTTTTGTGGGAAAGGCAGAATGTGAATGTAACAGAGGAAATATAAGAAGGGTTGAATATATGTAAAGCGTTTGTAGAATTTTACCTCCTCGTAAAACAAGTTACAACAGCAGCAAGAACCATATTTCTGATAGCTGCCCAAATTAGTCTGATAGAGAGTTTTTGAGTCATGCTGTACTTTTACAGGGTGAGGTCATATGATGAAGGGGCAGAAAAGGATAATAATGAATATTAGTGCATAAAGGGCTATTCCAAGCATCTGAAAGGCACATCATCACCATCTGTCCCCAAAAAAAGCTAAACACATTTTTTTCTTTCTCCTGGCATAGTTGCTTAGATGGTGGGAAATATGAGGAGACAGTGAAAGTTGCTGGTGCTGTCTACTGCTTTGCTAGCCAAAGAACAGTTGTGTCACCAGCTGGGGTGGGGGAAATTGTTTCACTCAGGAAGCTGGGATATTTCCTGGGTTGCATGAAGTCACCGTCCATTGTCAGCCCTTAGAGGTAATCCAGACCAGAAGCACTAACCATGAATACTAACGCTGCCTTTCTTGTAAACTTACAGTAACAAAATCTTATAAATGTGAGAGTATATCTCTGTTCCTCCTCCTCCTCTTCCTCCTCCTCCTCCTCCTCCTGCTGCCACCTCTCAGCGACATTCTCACAGACCATTACAAGCACTCCTGCAAAGACTAGAACTCTGGAACATTGTAGAGAAGCATGGAGATGGCTATGAAGAAGAATTTCATTAGGTAAACTTTGAAGAGACTGAGAAGGAAACTTAAGATTGCCCTGCCTTGTGTATAAGAGATTCTCTTGGGTATAAGAGATGGGGGAATGAAAGCCTTTGTCAGGCTGTACCAATAGTTCCTGGGGTATCTTCAGTGTTTCCTGATTATATTGAAATATCAAAGGGCTGGCAAACATGGAGAAGACCCAGGTTTTTCTTCCATTGCTACATCACTCCCCATTTTACAGGAATAGAGCAATCTGGCCACTGAAAGAGATATCTGCAACAATGTGCCCATAGTGGAAGAGTTTGTAGATTATTTTATTAGCATTGGAAGGAAAAGTTCAACTTTACTCCATGCCTTCCAATTAAACATGATGATTGTCTCCACTTTGACATGTTAAATTCAAAGTGATGTGCAACAGCCATATCGGATTGTGACATTTTTTTCATCTAGAGCACAACTACTAGCATGTGTGAATGTCGCCCTCAGAGCAAAGCCCTTCTCAAGGATTCCGTCTCATGTTCTATTTATTAAATTCATCCAGATTTTTAAGCTCTGCTGGACTTCAATGATAATGATTCTCAGATAGCATGCTGGGAATTATTCCTCTCTAGGAATTAAAAGGATTGAAATTAAAGACATCTGGAGGACACCAAATGTTGATGTCATTTGCTGCCCGGAAAGGGCATAATTTTGGAGGTAGTCATAAGGAAGAGTATAGCTGTTATGTCATTTCTGATTTGGACTATTGCACCGTGTCCAAATCCTCTGCAGTTACAATATAACTCTGAATAATAACTCTTGCATGACTTTCTATTCCCCTCTCCTTTTCTCCTTTTATTATTAGAGGTTCCTGGTATTTTATGTGGGTCTAGAAAACGTGAACATTAGACTAGGAAGCAAAACTGACTAGACTCCCACTAGAAAATGCTGTGAAACTGACAAGGAGTCTTGGGGTTGGAAATATTTCTGTCTAGTTTTTAGGGGGGAATTCTCCACCGCTGAGCTGTCTACCAATCCCTGGGTCAGCAGAAAACTACCGGCATGGAATTGCCTGCCTGTTCTGAGTCATCGCCAAATGATGCTGTGCTAATTTTGCGTGCTTGGAATACAATAGGCAAAGTAATTGGTTGAATTCCTCCAGCTTTGTTGTCCTCTGCCTCTACAGCAGCTGGAAGGAAAAGCATTTGCTAATCACAGCACAACAGCAGAAATGGAGCAGATCTAACTGCAAGATTCTGTCCATCAGCTTTAAAGTCCTTCTTAGGCTTTTTCCCCCCTAAACTCCCTTCTCTTGGAATTTGAGTTGAATAAAGTTGCCGATGGGACTGGAGTCACAAATGTGCTGAGCCCCAAGCAGGGTTTTTATTTAGGATTTCTTTCTCTTCCAAACTCCCCCGCTTTTCTTTCTCTGTGTATGCAACAGATGCAATTTTCAACATGTTCTTGTTTTGTTTGGAGACAATTGGAGGGAGGTTGGTGCCATCAGTTCAGAGTTGCACCAGTTCACTATTCCTCCAGTTAAACCACTTCGGGCTTACATTCAACCATAAGGCATGATGAAGCATAACAGATTTTAGCCAGTTTGTGGCACTCCTTTGATGCCGTTCACCAAGGCGAGAAATTGTTCTTTACCACTGGGTACAGTTTAGAGTGACTTAAAGCTGCTTTATTCATAGGCTGGGGATCCAATGACAGGAAAAAAATGGTACTAATTTTATTGCATTGAGGTACAATGGGAAAGATCACAGGGGTTCCTCCACAAAACTTCTTATGACTCTGTAAACCAGGTATCCCCAAACTCTGGTACCTTGACCAGCCCTCGGCCTGTGAGGAACCAGGCTGCATAGCTGGAGGTGAGCAGCAGGTGAGGTGAGCAGCAGGTGAGGTGAGCAGCAGGTGAACAAAACTGCACGCGCAGGATCTAAGTTACGGTCTCCTGCCCCCCCCCCCTCCCGCCTTCCCAGTCCATAGAAAAATGGTCTTTCATGAAACCAATTCCTGATGCCAAAAATGTTGGGGACTGCTGCTGTAAAGCATACCCTTTTCTGGAATGGGCTGCAGTGGATGATTATGAATGATTGCTTGGATGGCAGCAATTGGCCAAAAGAGAAGAGCTAACTTACATAGAATCAACTTAGTCTAGCTTTGATTTGAGACCATATCCTAAATGAGAGGGTAAATGCTGGAAGAGAAATGGCAGTGGGGGTACCAGACAGTTACCAAAAGGAAAGGGGCATGACTAAATTTCTGAGTAAAGTCCAGACTTTGTGATAAAACCCAGGAGCAGATCACATGACCAGGTCGCCTGAAAAGAGACTTTTTGTTCTGATAGGAAGGTCCTCTTGGTTTAGCAGAAAATAACAACAGATAATCCCAGATGTGAAGTGATGATTTAATAATTCTAGACTGGGACCTAGATATGGCCTGTGTTGCATGATCAAGGGGGAGCCTCAGAGCTGCCAGGACTGAGAAAAATGCTATAGGGCTTGGTTTGTTGGATAATATTGAAAGCCTGGATTGTTGTGGTGGTCCTGAACTCTGGAATAGTCTATCTACTATCAGGTAGGTAGAGTTCCTACTGATCAAGTTTATCATAAGATGTCCCTTCAAGGCATTCAGTCAGACTGACCTTAAGGAATGTTTTAATCTCAGAGTTATTTTCAGGGCAGCCATCATCTTAGTTGCTTTCATTTAGATTCATAAATACATAAGATATTGGATAATGAGTAGCAAAACAAGCAGCAGAATACGTATCTGAATGTCTGTGGGTAACACAGCTACTGCTGCTGCTGTTCTTCCCAAATCCTCAGAAGCAGTTCTGCTCTGGGCCACATGGCGGGAGGAGGAAGGAGAAAGGCTTAGAATGGAGGAGTCAGCCACTCTCCCCCAGGGAAGCTGGGAAGGTCGTTCATCCTGGAATCTTCTTCACAGCCCTTCTCTTTCTCCCATCCTTCTTTTTACATTCTCCCTTTTTAAATGTTTCGTACCATTCATATTTACATCTATATACAATTTTTAACATTTTATATTTCTTCCCACCTCATTTCATTGTGATCTACGACCACAATAAAAATTGATTGGATTTTGTCTGAATCTGGCCTATTTCCAGACTTGGTTTTGCCTTTCTCAGTTTCCATCACAAACACATGCATGTCCCTTTCTGTTCTGATGTCAGGAACCTATCCTGCTAACATAGTCTTGACCCCATCACATAATTTGTTTCCAACACTCCTCTGAGCTGGAAAGAATAAAAAGAGATGGATGGGAGGGAGAGGGAAAAACACTAAAAAGATCACTGAAGAGAACTTAGTAAGCAATATAAAATGCAATCCTGCAGACAATGTTCAGCCATAAATACAACCCCTTTTTTTCTTACAATATAAAAATATATCCTTCTAACTCAGCACCTTCATGGTCTAATGGACACCATGAACTCATAATTCCTAACTAGTAGCCCGGATGAGGTAACAAGGATTGTTCCTCATCCAGATCTGGATCTAGAATCTCCAGATCTAGTTGATGGATGCTGTAGAGTAGACCATCTATCTGAGGATAGCTGGTTATTTCAGAAGCTAAGATTTAGAGCAATGGTTTTCAAAACTTTCCTACCAGCATTTAAACCAGGGGTCTCCAAACCTGTTCACTTGAAGACTTCTGGACTTCAACTCTCAGAATTCTTCAGTCAGCTATGCTAAGTTGAAGTCCACAAGTCTTAAAGTTGCCAGGTTTGGAGACCTCTGCTCTAAACCATGGTTCCATGTTTATGATGGAGGGATCTTACTGCTGCTACAGCACCTGAGAGAACTTTCTGTAACCACTCATCTGTACCATTTGACCCTGCAATTTGGTATTACAATAGACTGCTGGCTTAACACTAGAGTACCTGGCTTTACATAGAAAAAGTCCCTTGTAGATTTTACCTGAAACCTTCCACTGCCATTCATTACTAGACATTATGCTAAATTATGCTAATTTAAAAACATCAAAGCATCATCATATATTCTTAAGTAACAGAATATTATAATTTCATTTCCTAACTTCATGCAAGATAGCCTTTTAAACAGAGACAAAAAGCAGGTTATATTTTAAGACTGCTCTTAATATATTCTATATGTCTCTGGCTCTATGCTCCATTTGAGGTTTTTACAATAATACTAAAAATTAAAGGGAAGCTAGCATGCTAAAGAGCAAGATGCCAACATCTGCAGAAAGATTTATGTCTAAGAATCTCATGTGAACACCAGAAGCATTTTTAGAAACTAAAAAGGGTAACTGATAGCAGCCTAGCATTTTATTTGGAAATGTGCCCTCCTGCTCAAAAGAAGACGACAGTTGAGGGGACTTCAGAAAGCATCTAAAAGGACTAGAGAAGGCAGCAAGGAGTGACCTCATTGGTTTACCTGCCGCTAAATGGGTGCTTTGTGATATTAGGTCCTCCATGGCAACCATTTTGTGAGAGCATTATGACATGCTATTAAAATTTGAAATATGTCTACTGTCCGCAAATGGTTGAGGAGTCCTGCTTTGTGCCACATGGTTTTGATCAGTTTGTGCAAGGACTTCATTGGCATTAGTGACCACTCATATCTCCAATTCCTGTGAGGGCATATAAAATTGGTGCTGGGCTACTTGCTCCTTGGGTAACCTTAGGAGTTTCAGAGCTTAAACGTAGCCTTCTTATCAAGCCCCAGTAAAAGGACAAAGGAAAGCATCTTCAAAATATGTTGATGTCATCTGTATGAAATCATCCCCAGCTCCATCACTGTTGTACACCTCACAGTTACTGGAACAGTTTCTAAAATTGAACAATGTCATAATCAAGGTCTTTGTTAGCATACATTATGCTCTCTTCCCAGGTAATGTTTCTGGTAGTCAAATCCATGATCTAAATCTCTCCCAGCACTTACACAGAACTCATAATAATATGCCAGCACTCAGAGATTTCCAAGAATTATTCATCATAAATTATTGCAATGCATGGAAAAGAAAAATGGGCTTGTTGAATGCAGTGAAGTAGATCCAGGCCCCCGCTGCATGACAGACTTCTCTGGGCAACTTTGGATCAGTTTATTTTTTTTATTTATTTATTTCTGTATTTATATACCGCCCCATTCCGAAGACTCGGGGCGGTTCACAGCTTTTATTTAAAACAATACAATATACAGGTTTAAAAATTAATTAATTTAGTTAATTAATTAGTTATTATCTGTCAGTCTATTTCCCATTATACTTCCAAAATGTTTGCCTCGGAGAAGAAAATTAGGATATGAGTAAAATAAGAGAAATGTGGGGAAAATCTGAAGACCTGCCTTGGTGTTTTCCATCCCTCTCCCTGGCTCCAGTTTCATTCGGGATTCCTAGCTCACATTCAGGCAGATAAAGTTAGAAGCAAGTTTTACTGGGTTCAATACAGCTTCTTTAATCATTTTTATTCTTAAACAGTTTGTTCTCAGAGAAAGAACATCGTCTGTATCCTTTAAGCCATCTCTAACATAGGCAACCCTTCTGTTATTCTTAGTAAGCACCCAGCCCTTGCTAGATCACTTTTTTAATTTTGCTGCTCCCAAATCCAGCCTTTCCCCAAATAAGTGCCTTTCAATTGTCTTGGGTTCACTCCTACCCCTCTTAGACAATGAGGTTCACAATCCAACCCATCTGGAGAGTGCCAGAGTTGAGGAAGCCTGCCAAAATCCAACAGATCCATTTATCCAAGAAAGTGACTCGGTGTCGAAATTCATTCAGCCCCCCCCCCCAATCCAGCAAGTAACTGCAACGTCTTCTCTTCCGCGAAAAAAGGTGGGGGGATCCAAGTCACCGCTTCCCCTCATCCCCTCCATATATCATGACATCATCCCCAGTTCTTTGCCCACCTCACCGAATGATGCTCTCCATCTGGGCGGCTTGCTTCTCCCTATTGGCCACCGGGAGCTGCCTGTCATTCCCAGAAGTAGGCGGCCCCAAGCTGCTCTCCCTACAACCTCCCTCCCTGGATCTGGGACTTCAGAGCCTAACAGCTGGTAGTCGGAGTTGGGCACCAACCCCCAGCGAGAGGAAGACAGCCCGACTCAGTCACAGGCAAGCAGGTGAGTGAGCCGCTGGGTACCACATGCGGCTGCTGAAGGATGCAGTTGCTGGGGGAGATGGGATGCAGGAGGTGGGAGGGGGAAGCAGCTAGGCGGAAAGTTTCTCCGTTTAGTCTGGTCCCCTTGCTTGACCTAATTTCTCAGCCCGCTAGTTTGAAGCCCAGCATCTTCCTTCTAGCTCGTCTGGGCTTCCTTGATGCTTTTTGGGCATTCCTTTGCTCTGTCTTGTCTTGCATTCTCACTGGTGAACCATCCCCAACTCTACTTCTTGGCCCCAAGACAATATGCAGGGAAATTGCTTAGCTCCTGCATGGTCCAACACCTCACCTAACGGCAAGGAACATAGCCCTGGAGTTGCTGCTTGTTCTTACAAACTGTTTCTCTCTCAATTAAGAATTTGAACTAGCCTGAGCAATTCTTCCACTGGTACAGAAGGAGGAAAGACTTTGAGAAAGATTGAGGTAATTGTTAAGCAGGGTAATTGTTAAGCGGCTGTCTTTTTGGGATTGAAGAAAACCCGGCTGGGATCTCTCTCAGAGAGCTACTGAAGCAAAGTCAGAGCAGGGAGGGCAGCCGAATTAGAGGGAAGAGTGCTAGAAGAAATCCTTGCAGCAGAGAGGGACAATAGTGACTGGGCCCCCCGCCTTCCATTCCCCCACCATGCCACGATGTGTATCCCAACCTCTTGTGATTTTTAAGGCATATACTGTACTTGCTTCTCATCTATTTAATCGTCCATGTGAAACCCCATTTCTCCTCGCTTTAGTGTCAAGGGCTTTATAATTAATTGAACGAGCCCAGATTGCAATGAAGGGCATTATGTATCAACAACCAGTGCATACTTAAGTAACTCCATTACTTAACTCTGCTGCAATGCATGATTTACATCAAAGAAGGACATGACTGTGTGGTCTCTCGCTTCCTGCCATCCGCCCCCCCCCCCAACTCAGCATCCTTTGAAAGTGGGATTAAGGAAAGCTCTTCGGGCAACCTGACCCTTGTTAAAACTCTTTTGGGAGAAGGACCACTTGTGGCCTGGACTAAGATTCCAAAGTTGGGTAAAACTCCAAGAGGAGGACCAAATTTCAAAAGAGGAGCTGGCCCAGAGGGCAAGACTGTCTCTAAGGAGTCGGTGAAATGAATTCCCAGAGTCTAGGAGGCCTTGGGCAGTTTGACCTTGCATCTACGTTCATTTCGTCTGCTTTTTGCTTTCATTCTTTTCATTCCCTTTATTGCTCACCAGCTTCTTCCTCTGCTTGGTGCTTGCTGGATATGTTGCTACTACAACTCACAGAATCTCCAGCTCTTGTGAATGAAAGAGTTGTAATCCCAACACAACCAGGGAAACTGTTGTACTGCTTGTGAGAGAGTGGATAGCTGTTTCCCTCTTGGGAAGGAAGGTCTAATTTGGTGAGGAACTGCAGCCTGTTCACTGTTAGGCTGCTAATTTTGTTTCTTGTAAGAGAGCAGTCTGGTTATTTGCTTAGCATATTATGATGGCATTTTTATCCAT
This sequence comes from Oxyrhabdium leporinum, assembly GCA_032468155.1. NCBI lineage: Eukaryota > Metazoa > Chordata > Lepidosauria > Squamata > Cyclocoridae > Oxyrhabdium > Oxyrhabdium leporinum. The sequence goes on along the minus strand of JANHFL010003638.1, from coordinate 345,330 downwards.
AGAGAGGGGAAGGAGTTTTTGAGAATAATTCTGCCCCGGTTGTTGAAAATTGATGCAGGAACAAACCCAGTGAGGTAATTTGAGACAGGATACCTAAAGCAAGGGAACCCCTGCCTTATCTGACATTGTCTTTTGCTCTATCCAGTTCTTCAGTCTTTCACACATCCACAGTAGCCTGTGTTTATTCATTTCTATATCTTTTAATTGTTAATTGGCATCCTGCCTTTCCTCCAAGAACTCAAGCCAACATCCTCCCTCCTTCCTCTAATTTTTCCCATAACAACAATCCTATCAGGCAGACCAGACTTAGAGAAAACGAATAACCCAAAGTCATGCACTGAGCTTCCATAACTGAGGGGGGATTTGAACCTGGGTCCCTGGTTCTAAACTAACACCTTTGTGGCTAGTTAAGATTTTTGGATAGGCCAGGTGCCATTTGCTGCTCTACCTCAGGCAGCAGAATGCCTTGGCCCTGTCCTGAAGCCGGTCATGTCTCTTTTGACTACAGCAGAATAATAATAGCAATAGCAGAATAATACCAATTAACAAAAATAGGAGGGGGAAGATAAGCTAGCAAAGCTCTTTGAATCCTCCCCCAGTAATAGGTTCCTCAGGGCATCCTTCCATTGAAGGATTAATATAATTCTTCAATAATTCTCTACTGTACTGATTCATCATCAAATTCCCTCGGAGCTTTGCTTCTTTCCTTAATTCTTTCAAATACCCTCGTGGTTTCACTGTGCGGCCCTGGCCTGTGGGGAAAGAAATTAAATATTCCAGGGATAAATCGGACGGGATCTAGAGAAGACATTAGGAAATAAAAGAAGGGCGGAAGTAAAAGGAAATGGACTGTTTTCACAGCTCTGAGTAACAAAGGATCCTTGTTTGCAGGAAAGATTAAAAACTGAAATTGGCAGGAAAAGGGGACTCTGCACTCCTAATACTCACTAGACAACGAGAAGCAAACGGCTTCTATGCCAAAATACCAAAATAAATAAATAAACAAAAAGAAGACCAATTTTCTTGCTAGGGGAAAAACTTCAAATAAATAGACTTCATTAGTTGTGTTGAATACATAACTGTCCAAATTGATTTCAGATGAAATTGTCTTGATCTAACACAGAATGTCAAGTTTTTCAAGGTGCCCTTTTGTTTGAGCTATCTTTCTGAGATTGTTGATGACTGTTCACCCCTGAAAATAATATTCTGTAGGACATGCTTTTATTTATTGTTTTAATTCAGCACTAAGTATGGCAGAGTACCTTGAGCTGTACTCTACTCACTTTCTGTTCTGCACAATTTCTATTTATTATAATAATTGCTTTCTAGTCCAATTGCTTAAGTTCTTTTTTAATATCATAACAAAAGCATGAGTACAGTACTGTTTAAAAATCACAGCCCAGCCAGCCAGCCATGCCTGAAGTAATAAGAATTTTTAATAGATGGTAAAAGAAATGTCCAGCAATGGCTCAGTATGCCCAGCCCGTTTAATTTGATTATTGAATTAATTTATTTTCTAGTTCTGCCCGATGCTAAATAGCAAAACAATAAATAAATATGTAACAATAATAAATAATAGAATAATATCACTACATTGAAAAACAAACCAAAGCAGGCTAACCAAGGTTAAAACTGTTGTGGTGTGAATGCAGCTAATAAGTTTTTAACTGGATATGTTCAGTGTGCTGTGGGAAGCCAACGTTAATAAGAGGTTATAGGAAACTCAGGATCCCAATTTGGCCTGGTGTTTTGGTAATTCTCTCTCCCTTTCCATTATTTTCTTACGAAGTGAGTCATAGCAATGGGTTAAAAAAAGATGTTGAAAACATCAAAGGAGGCTTTACCATCAGTCTTGTAATCCAAGATAAAGACAAATGAAGGAATTAGGGTCCTTGAACAAGTCAGTTGAACCTCACCCGCAGGCTGGCCGTACCAGGCAAAATAAATTGTCTCTTTTAGGCAGCAATTGTTGAGGTAATAGGGGGACAGGTGGGGCAGCCCAGTTTGACAGCTCATTCTGAGAGGACTGTAATTAAGCGCCCCAGTGACTTGGTGACAATGCTATCTTGTACTGGTTGATCTTTGGAATATGGAAATAGCCACAGTTCTGGGTGGGATTGTTCCTGCTAGACCTCGTCCTAGTAGCCAATCTCCTGTGGCTCCCTGATATACCAAGAAGTTGCAGATGAAATGAATGTGTTTAAGCACAAGTACGTGCCCATGTTAAGACCTTCACCCTGGTGATAAGAACAGCAAAGTCTCTGCTTTCCTCTGGGCTTAGTGCGGCCACAGTTTCCCAGCAAATGGCTCTATTAAAGATGACTTGAACTCCAGCCATCTGGAGGTTTTTGTGGGATACCTTATAAGGGAAGTTCCTCACTTTCATCAGATGTAGATTTTAGTTGGGTGAAGCCAAGTGAGATGAAGAGGACTAGAATCTATGGCCTTGAATTCATTTTAGCTGTCGGAACCCAGGAAGAGTTATGATAGATAGATAGATAGATAGATAGATAGATAGATAGATAGATAGATAGATAGATAGATAGATAGATAGATAG
>JANHFL010003638.1:294681-313753 GCA_032468155.1 Oxyrhabdium leporinum | reverse complement strand
ACCTCAAAACAAAAAATAAAAGTCATGTTGGTTTTGCAGTTTTGCTTGACCTGTGGTGGGGGTAACATACCATTGTGACAAAAATACTTCTTTGTGCCTTGCTGTTTCTAACTCTCTCCCAGCAGACAGGCTGTTTTGGAGAAGGATGCTGGCACATAGCAGCAGACCCTGAGGAAAAAAAAACTGTTGGAAAGAGCAAGTTTCCCTTTCTTTATTATCTCCATTGTAAAGAAACGCCATCTCAAAGTGGAAAGCACTGAGAGAACACAAGCAGAAGCATTTCAGGCTGAGTTCTTCCTGCACAGCAGGCACAGGGGCTATTAATAAAGGATATAAATTAAATAAATATGGTGTCTGTGTGACCTTGGGTTTAACCAAAGGCTGCCTCTCTGGGGCCGAGCTGAGATGCAATTCAGGAGGGGCATTTTGTGTTTTAATCCCATGTGAGCAACCTTTCTCTCCCTCTTTCTGAGTTCCTCCACGCTTTTACAAAAAACATGAAGGTAAGCCGAAGGAGAAAGAAGGAAAGGATCCAAATTACCACATGTGCCAGTTAGTGCCTTAAGGCATGATAAAACCTGTGTCAGTTGCCCTCGCAAAGGTTCATAAACATTCATATTGTTGATCCAAACACACAATGTTTTTGAGTGTGCTTCATTTTCTTCTGTATATCCAGTCTGCTGTGGGGAAGAGAGATAACATTTAGGGCTAGTCCTGAAAGGATCATTTTGCAATGCATGTAACATGTATGCAGTACTGAGAGGCCATATGGCGCAGGGGTGAAGTGTTGAACTAAGAGGGAGGAGACCAAGGTTCAGTCATGAAAGCCCATGAGGTGACTTTGGGCCACTTATTTTCTCTCTTTCAGCCCAACCTACCTCACAGGGCTACTGTGTAAGGACCACTAAGAGGAGGGAGTGTTACGTATGCTACCTTGAGCACCTTAAAAAGGCCAAGTATCCAATAAACAAATAATGGTGTTGTTTGGGAGGACATTATTTCTATCATTGTCTTCTGACTTTTGGCCACCAGGTTGGTAAGATATTAGAAGCCAACTGGGAGACAGAAATGCTGCCCTTGCCTCCTTTAAATATGCCACTGTTAAGGAAGTTTTTGCTGCTCCCCGATGCTCCATATACATCTACAAACCTATTTGTTTTCTCTCAACAACAAAGTCTACCACGTATGAGAAATGTCCGTACCTCTGCTGCTTAACTCTCTCATTGCCATTGAATGCACAGTAGTTCTGAAGAAGATAGAACTGAAGAAGCTTCTTGGATGAGTCCCAAAATGTTTTCAGAAAAGAACCAAGGACGTCCAGTTTCCTTTTCAAAAAGCACCGTTGGGACAACCATGACCTAGGTGATTGAGAATTTCCATAGGCCTTGGTCCTCGTAGTCTCAGAGAATAAGGTTTTGAATTTCCCACTGCTTCAGGTATGGCAGAAGCACCTTCCTTGTATTGGCCTGCTGTGGTCTGTTCTCCCAAGCTATGTATGCTGTTGCAAAGGGGAAGATACCAACCAGTTCCCCATAAAATGGATTCCTTCCTTCCCAAATGAGGTGTAGTGGCATGGAGGTAGAACAGGGAGGATCTGCACAGAGCATCAGTTACACCATGGCAAGCTTATACCACATGAGAAATGGTTGGAACTGCATTCTTGTGATCTGGTGTGTTGCAGCTACACTAGCTGTTTTGCACCCCAACCGAATTATCTTTTTTTCCTTCTTTCTTGACCATTGAGTTGAGCACCCCTACCCCCCACACTGCGAGAGACAAAAGAAAATACTTACTTTGTCCTTCTTGTCCTAGGAAAATGTAGCATTATATAGTCTATACCACCAACATTTAGAAGTGGAATTTGTGGTATGGAAGCAAGATAAGGTTGTGGTCCTCTGAGGGTCTGTCCTTTCTGAATTGTTCTCTTCACAATGGCAAAAGCAACCCGTTACGCAGTTATTTTTTAAAATTATGTTGGAGCATATGCACTAGGATACCCAGGGAAAGCATGGTTTGAATTTTGGTTCATCAGATAGATGCTGTTCCTCCAGAACAGTAAATATGCTACAGATTTAATTAATCACATGCACCAAGAGAGGGAAAACTTTCCAGGGGACACACAGAACTGGAGTCTGGTAGAAGAAACAGGAAAGGAAAATAAAAAGAAATCAGCAATGAATGAGTTTTGTTGAAAAATAAATTTATTTACAGGGCAGGATCCCGGAGAGTTTCATCATAAAAATAAACAGGATCCAAACCCCAGTGCAGAGGTAACTAGAGAGGGACAGATCCCTATCACCTCTGGCTCAGGGACCAAGACCAGTTCAACAATGAAGAGAAACAGGGAAAAGAAATCATTTCCCAGACCATCTTGTAGGACTTCCTCCATGGGAAAAGAATCCCAACAAAATATCCACTTCAACTAAAAATGTTAAATCCCTGGATTTTGCTCTGTTCTTTTCACATTATCTCACCAATCCCTGCTACACTGACACTTTTAGCAACTCAAAGTGCCACTGAGAAAGAAAGAAATTCTGAATATCATAGACTCAGCATGTTCAAGTGAGAAAGGCAAAAAAGACACTCCTGGTTTTTAGTACGTATTAAGTATACTCTCTTGCTATAAATTAAATCAAATATTCTTGGAATCGGTCATGCAAAGTATCCCATTCAGAGCCTAGGAGGGAATAATCATTTTCCCCTGACATTCTTCCAATTAAATTTGGAGGCTACAGTCGTATTTCTATGGTCAAACATAAGCCTGAAAGATGTGGATACACATTCCCATCAAAGCTTTGCAGAATGACAGATCAAGCTCTTAGCCCTTTTCATTAAGAATGGCCAGGCCAAATTAATGCAGGTTGGCTCCAGCTTTATTTTATTCAAGCCCTATGAGGGTCATCCTATCTTCTTAGTCCCATCTTTTCAAAATTATCTAAAAGCAGCCTCTTGAAAATGTAAGACCAAATGCAAGCTGAAAGACTTGCAGAATGTAGACAGCATGTGAAATGGAATGAAATAAAGTCATGGTGCTTTATATAAACCACAGAATTGAGCAACAATATTTTTTTTCTGGATTGTACTCGTTACACAGCAATGCTCCACCATGTCCAATTCTCTAGCGCCACCACTTTGATTCCACTAAAGAATATACAGCTGATGTACCAGTTGGGCATTGCAGAAATATACACTTTATAATGGGAGTAAAATGTACTCACAGCTGCAACCCAGTGTACATTCCAGGAAAAAAAATGTTATCACCCGATTCTTTCATGAGGAAATACAAACCTTCATGGGTCTTTAAAATTAATGATACTGTGGTATTAACTCTTTGGGATGAAATTTACAGTAATTGACATTAAACTTGGTGCCCCTAGTCCATGACAAATAATAAGATTTTATGGTGCTTTAAGATTCCTGGTAGAGACTGGGGGCTTTTATTTGTCAAGTGAAATGATTTGATCTATAATTTTGTTTTCACTTGATTATTTTATTGCAGAGACTTGGATCTTTGCTGGAAGAGGTCAGACTTGAGTTTTAAACGGGATTGTTTTGAAATTCACTAGCCATACATATGAGTGAGTCTTAGCTTATTTTCCAGATGCCTTTTCTACAAGGTCTTAAATATGCAAGCTGGATGGCTGTCTTTTAGGACTGTCATCATGAACAGTATTGAATGAATACATGTCCCGTTAACAATTTCAGGGCAAGTAAGGCTGCTCAACATCCTACTGGCAATGGTACCTGCTCATTCCTGCCTTTCGTGCACTGGCAAAGAATTCCTGCCTTTTTAAAATAAAAATAGTGGCAACTTTTCCTATTAAACTTATTCATTTCAAAAAGTTGGCCAGCTGGCAACTAGAGCTTCTGCAGTTTTTAGCCATTATGTAGAAATATGAATTTCTCTCAGGTAACTTTTCTCTGTTCTACATGAAAAGCCACGTCCCTTTAAATGTCATCTTGTAAGAGGAGGACAAAGTGCAGTATTTCATGGCTGTAAAAATCTTGTCAAAGAAACACACTCAAACCAATTGTTTGAGAAGTGTGAGGAATGCTATGTATTGTGCATTTTAGGATTTAAACTGGAATGGAGAGAAAATGTATTTTCATGCTCATCTGATCTAGAAGGACATCTCCTGACTCAAACTGGGGGAGCATTTTAAGGATACTGCTGCTTCTCTCATTTAATATTTTCCCAAGCAGATACAGTATACAGTTCATTAAACTACTCCATCTTTTCACCATGAGGAAGGCATGAAAGGATTCACATCAACTGCCTTCACCCAGTTCAATTAAAAATTTTGGAAGGAAACCCATGGATTTCAGTGGACTTAAAAATGTAAATCATGAAAGATCCCCATTTAAGATTAATTTACTTTTGTGGTTAGAATACTATCAACTTATAAGTATTTTTATTACTGTTAGTTGAAACACAGTAAGCACTTTCAGAATAAATTATCTAAATTATGTTTTCCCTTTTTTGAAGATAAAGGAATCCATAGCCCTATGAATCTGAAGAGTTACTTATGGAAGGAACATAAATATATACCTATGTGTCTGTATTCTGAATATATATACTTTTATTATATATCTCTCTGTGTGTATGTGCTTCTCTCTCCCTCTCTCTCTCTGTGTAAAATGTTTGCAATCTTGTTTAATAGTCCTTTTGCAATTACTCCTTGAACATGCCGCCATAGCAGGGATACCTTTGTTGTATGTGTCAGCAATAATATATGGCTACAAAATATTGTCTTAATCTAGCACAAAGTTTCTGAAAGCTGCACAAGTTGAAGTGAGGAAAGAAGCCCAGGACCGTAGTGCTGCTGTTGGCTCTGGGAGCCACACCCTCCTAAGCCCTATTAGGACTTTAAAGCAATTAACCCTGAAGACCAAGCTTCAGGACGGAGAGTGCCGAAGCAGCCTTTGGTCCTAGACAAGATACTTGTAAAGCTACTTTGCTGGGTGCTCTCAATAAAACTGGGCAAGCCCAATGGCACCTGCATGAGAAAAACAGAGGTTTAATGTGGAAAGCCAATGACTTAAGAAAGCAACCATACCTCAAAGGGTTTAAACATTTGTATCGGCTTCCACATGGCTTGACCATAGGTCAATAATGGCTTACATGATTTATTCATTGTTTGCATATGGTGTACTCAAAGTATAACCACATTTCACTTACAGTTTACAAGAAACAATGTTTGCAATTTTACTGATGGCTACTCATGGTTTACCCATGGCTTGCATGTAGGAAGGCTAAAATAAAACTGAAAGTTATTGTATGAAAGTACACTGCAGATCCATTACAATGCGAATACTTACTCTTGATGTACTAGTGGCATTACATAAATGTGCCACAAAATAACTGTTCATTTTTTTACACATCAGCTTGAATGCTTTGTGCTCAGCCACAATAAAGTCTTTTCCATCTGTTTTGCTGAATATGAGTATAGCACGCATGTGTGTATATGAGTGTGTAGTGTATGTATATATGTATGTGTATATACATATATATATATATATATACATATGTTGTGTGTGCATATACATACATACCCACACACATACATACATGCATGCTGTGCTCACAGTTTACTTTAACGCACAGTTTACTTATACACAAATCACATATGATTTACACATGATTTGAATGGTAACATCCATGAATTGTACCTGATTATTTTGCAGATTGCTGTTTACACAAAGTGCCTAATTTATTAAATAAAACTGTAAACCACCTCTTATAAAGCACTTAGATTTCTCCCAGGAGGAGGCAATATGGAAGTGCAACAAAAATATAATCATCATTATTATTAATGCTACAGAATAGGATGATTAAAAATAAACCATATTTTCTGGCTACAAACTTTTGTTTTTGAAGCCTTCCCAAATCCGATATCTAAAATATTGATTAAATCTTGAATCTCCTACTCAGTTTCATCTCTTTCTTGCCAGAATAAATCCAAGCAGACTTACTTAATTCCCTATGAAATCAGATTCTATCCCATCACTTCAAAATTACAACACAGCTCCATTGGGCATAAATGTAGCATATCTTTTAAACTCACTTCTACACCAATCACATAGAAAAGGTGGAGCAGGGAGTGAGTTAAAAGCAAGTTGGCATATAGAAGGTGAAATCCTGCTGCTAGTTCACCTCCCTGCAGTCAGTTTCCCAGGTAATTTAATTAGTTTTACATACTGAATGAGACTTCTGCTTGAGCATAGAAAATTCACTTGGGAGTACAGTACAAATTGTGAGGAGGTAAGCCTGTTAGTTGCAAAAGACATTCAGGCACATTCCTCTTTTGCTTTCTTAACTGGGTCCCTTACCCTGCTGCCCATTTTCATCATGACTGATTCATATGCAAGATTTTAACACACAGATTTTCTGACATTCTAATCTAAATCCCAGTGATCACTAATTTTAGTGAAGTCATTCTCCAATGATAGATTTTCTAATACCCAAGTTCAGAGTCTGGCCTGACCACCCCATCAAATGTTTGCTTTAATCCTTCTATTGGTATTAATGTGTTTATCTGCTCTTACAGAGCCCACTTTCATTATCCATATTCTAAGGAACTGCTCAGTAGCTGTTAGTATTCCTGGAACAATACTGAAGATGCCAAGGGACATTGCAGGGAATACCTTCAGCACAAGGCAAGATAGGGTCTATGGGATCGCATAGTCTCTCCAAATACACCCTGGAAAAGGCTTCAGACTGGTGTCTTCTCAATAGTTTGGACTAAGACTTGAGATCTTCAACCATTATAGTTGGAAACTGCTCTTAAAGAGAACCTGGTCCATCATTGTTGAAGTTCCATTACAAATTCTATTGGGAATAATTTCAAAACCACATTTCTCCACACTACGCCCTTATCACTTCAAAATCTGTACACAGGTACATACAAACAATTAGAGAGCCAAATGCTTTCCAACTTCACGTTAAAAGAATCTTCTCTCACTCCCATCCTGTGGTTTGAAAAATAGCTATCAAAATGGACAGACGAAAAGATAAATATAGATCTGAACCATCTCCTTTGCTCTTAATACAACTCTCTTGACAATAGATAAAATTGTGATATATAGATATAGATACTCTGTGAAAAAATAGAAGGTGCCAGGAACTCTGATTAAGAATTGGCTGATACCTCTGAAATAGCATATCTTTTGTGGCTTTAACAAATACTTATGGATAACCTCCAAAAAACCCCGCAATAAACTAGTGATGAAATTCTTGTCATCTGAATATATGAGTTCTAATAAACCCACTGACAAAGAGACACAGCCCTTTGCAGAGTCTCTTTATGATGTACGTGAGATAAAATGTGGAATTATAGAAATATACCATTTCCACTGTTTCCATTTTTAAAAAAAAGCTTTTTTGGCTCCAGGAATTGAGGAGATTGTAAGATGGTGGATTTATCACTGCTGTTTCCAGGATGACTCAAGAGTTGGAAGAAAACTGGAGAGATATGTGAGATCAGGATCAATCTGTAATTAACATTTTCCACCATAACAGCTGATGCCTGACATTTCTTCTATGATGGCAGAAACGAAACCATAAAAAGCAGTCAAAAATAGAGAGGGTTAAGATTTCCCCTTTGGCCATTTCTGTCATGACCTCTGATCGCCAGGAAATAAATTAAGGAAACCATTCTGCTACCCAAAAAAAATTAGGTCTTGAATTCTGTAAGCAAACTTCATTCTTTGGTCTCCACGTTGACGCATCCATGACTTTTGACCAATGGGGGAAATGATCAAAACCTCCCCAGCTATATTCTTGGTGTCAAATGGACAATTTTTCTCCCAAAGAAATACCAGAAACATTCCTACTTCAGTGAGTCCCCCCCAAAAAAGTATCACAATCAACAGAGTTTAAACTAAATGCAACTGAATTTGTTGCTTTTGCTGGTCAAATAGAAGATGGCTGACAGTTTATTCCTACTGTGTTGCACAGCAAACACATCCCGTTATTCCCCCCCCCCCCATGAAACCAAATCAAATACCATAATGACTTATCAGTATTCTTGGAAGAAACATGATCAACAGTGCTTCCTCTTCTCTACTTTGTTCACCTGCAACCAAAGTGAGTCGCTATGGCACTCCCACACCTATCCATCCAAGATCAAAGCTGACCAAAATTCCTTATGACTGTATATCCTGCCAAAATAAAAATGGCTTGCATATCAATTTGTTGTCCATATCGAGACAAAACAAATAGGACTGGCACTGGTTTCTTTGTATACTCCTAAAATGAACCTGGCTGGCAGGATCTACTTCTCTAATAATAACTAAGCTAAAAGTAAGCCAGGAAAAAAAAAAGGTAGAGATGAAGTGAGATACTTGATTTATCTTGCAAAGTGGATGAAGATTGGTAGCCTTCTTGACCTTGGACCATCAGATGAACTGTTATTAAAAGTGACTACCACCACAGGGGACAGATAAAGAAAGCCATATTGCCACAACAGTGTCAAATAAGGGCAGCCTCTTGGAGAGGAGACCAAATAAAGCTTATATTCTCGTTGCCCTCACAGACATATTTGAGAGCTGCCTGAATTTTGCAACAAGAAGCAAGTGCGACACATCAAGTGCTTGATACCAGCAAAACACCATTTGGTTTCAAAGAAAAATTCTGGCAGATCAAAGATTAATGGATGAATCTGCTTGCTATGCCATTTTCATTCTTCAAGCTGACGCGGCTTGAATCATCAAAGGGTTCTTCCAGTTAACGAAGGGACACACAGCTGTCTAGCTGAAGTAGACCCAAGTGCTTGAAAAAAGACTCAAGCCAGTTCTTTGGCAGGAGTAGAGGATGTGGTGATGCAGAGGAAAGATTATGGCTTCTGGGGACCAGGAGAAAGGACTACAGGAGTGGAGAGTCCATCCACACTGAGTGACGGGATGTGAACCTGTGAGCTAGAATTACTGGGAAACTGAAAAGAGAGAAAGAGGGAAAAGCTTAGGATCTGCCTAAATGACTCGGTAGCCCATGAAAAAAACAGTTTTGAAAGGGCATGATTTGAAGCGTGAGTGTTGAAATACTCCATCTTCTCCCTTCCTTATTCCAAATTTCCACCCATGCATACCACCTACACAAACATTGGCTTTCCAACAAAAGCCATTCTTAAAAGTAAAAAAAAAGCAATAGCCTTGAAGACCTGGCTGTTCTCCCAGGCCTTAAGTTAGGATGACCAGAACCCCTTGTAAGTTTTGTTGTTGGCTAGATTTGACACCCTCCATTTTTCTTTTATCTACTTTCTTTTCTCTTGTTAATTGTTGTTGGGTTTTTTGACTAATTTTTAAATGTTCATAGTATTGCGAGCTGCCCAGAGTCATTTCTAATTGGGCAGTGATAAATTAAATTAAATCAAATCAGAACAAAGTTATTGGGGGCTGAACTTAATATTTTGCAATCCCACTGTTGAACAGATTGTCAGATTCATGCTTGACTCAATTAAAAATAACATACAAAGAGGCCCATCAAGTTTATTTTAGGATGTTCATATCCTCTTGAATTACATTCCAATTGCATGGAAGCCGATATCTGGACCCAAAAAGGTGGATTGCCCGTATCTTCCTACTAGCTGTAAGATTCATTCAGCATTGGAAAGATAAGAGCTCCAACTACTTAATTGGTTAACAAAACTGATATTATTAGTAACTTATGAACACATCACTTCTTGACATAGATCAGCTATGGATGATTATAAATGATATATGACTATATTTTACTGAAGTGCTTAGGTAAAATCTTTATAAACGTATAGGTATCTGGTAAAATATGCCTCATACCAAAAACATAGTCAAGTTCATTCCCAATCCAAACCAGTTCTTCATTCCATACTTGCTAACAAGGCCTGCAAACATCCCAAACACATACAGCTTTCATGTGTTCCTTTTATGAGCCAAGCTTGAATGTTCTTCCACCGTCTCAGGAAATTATGACTTCAAACCCATCCACTATTACTGATCCCAATCTCAAGTTTTACCTTTCTCTCCCCTCACAGATGATGTAGATTTCAAACCATACCTGGAAGGAAAGCTTGGCTGGGCTACGTGGTGCAATGGGGCTCAGGGTACTCCAGAAATGGATGGTGGGTGGCAAGGAACTTGGGGTGAGCAGTACTGGAGTCTGCAAAGAAGATCAGAATACAACAACAAGAATTTTAAAAAAAGGAAAACTAGCAACATCCCAATTCTTCAAAATAGCCACTTATTGCATTGGCCAATTTTTCTAAGTTTGGTTTTCATGAAGCAGACAAGGAAAGATTTTGAAGGAGAGAGTTCGATCTCTTCCCTTGCAAATATTCTCATTTTTCCACAGGTATTAAGAGACATTTTCCTTCTTCGCATACAGAGAAGCAATAGTACTATGGATAATTTTATAAGCTTCCTACTTTGGTGTTTATCTGGTTATATATGTATTTTTAAAATCATGATATATTATTGAAGAGACATAGTTTTTTAAATTATGCATTATTATTTGACAGACGTAACCACTTGCCATACTCAGGCTTATCATTCAGCTGCAAGCTATTTTTGGAACTTGGCAAACCATTTTTCAATCTCCACCTCAGCAGGTAAGGTATGCACAATTGTCAGTAGACATCAACTTTCAAAAGTCACCAATGCTAAATGAAGTTGGGATTTTCTAACCAAAACGGCCATTTAAAAAGCCTCTTCAGAAACATCTAGGTAGAAGTATCAGTGAAAGGACTTCACCAATAGTGTCAGGCCATAAAACTAAAAATTTTCATCTATCAGAGACTCCTTTTTCATATCCAGAATATCTCCTCAGATTTCTCTTGTGTCTGGTCTAGTAAGTAAAAAAATCAATTGCTGGTATTCAGGGAGCAGAGCCGATCCTGAAGGCCCTAGTTGTCCTACTATATGAGTATAGCTCTTAAATATTGATGATGATGAAATAAAAATAATAATAATAATCTTGAAAGAAATTTTAAGCAATCTATTCAAATCAGGCTTGTCCCTTGCAGTTTGGAAAGCACCTCCAAGTTCTATCTCAGGTTTGGGGAACAGCTTAAAACTCAGCAGAACCTGCTGTTAAAACAAGAGACTGTCACACTGCACATACATTTCATGTATGCTGGCTTGCAAGATTGTCAAGCTTGCAGAGAAGAACATGAACATGTCTGGGGATAAAAATGGGTTTTGACTGCACATGTGGTATACTGGTTAAACTATTCCCAAACTTTCCTTTCAGCAGGCAATACTTTGGGTGGTCCAGGTGCAATACAGTAAGTATCTTGTGTATTGTGTGAATGCCTTGATTAGTGGCAGAGGTCAATATTTTTGTATTCATGTAGTAATCACAATTTTTTTAAAGTTTTTTACACCAATCCAATCCACTGAACCTGTAAATGAATTATAACAGTTCACCCAAAACTGGCCTGATGGAATTTACTTGCAATATGTGTCAACGGCACATAGAAGATTGCAACTTGGCACGTAGGAGAAGTAAATGATAAAAATGTTATGAAAGGAATGAAAGAAAAACTCATACACTTTTTGTATGAAGCCAAGGGAAATGGGAAAATGTAATAGATATGAATGAAGGTGATCTGGTCTTGTGGAGTGGAGTTGCTGCGTACATGCAGGTATATGGAAGTGTAGGCTTAATTATGAACAAAATGGCTAAAGTGTACGTCTGGAAGAATGAATTAATGCCCTTTAGACTCTTTTGGAGATCTGTGAAATCAGGAATTCACAATATGAAAGAGACATTTTATCCTCCACTGATTTGGAAATCAATAGAAAAGAATCAGGGATGAGTTTGGGGAAAATTGTGCAACATTCCGAATGGATGTGATGGGGGGAGCAATTATTCTGAGGGGGACATGGATGTGTGGATAGATAGAAATAAAATGAGAGTACAAAATGTGATTGGGCTGTTAGGAGACACAGGAATAAATAAGAAAGATAACTGGTGAGTATCTGTTTAAAAGACGTACTCAGTATTGTAACTATCATGGAAAAGGGATAAATCAAAAAACCCGATGAAAGACTAAGACAGTGACCATTATTAAGAGTAGATCTTGGGGAAAATGTACACGGAAGGAAACAAAGCCTATGAAAGAACAACTGCAGGAAATGTAAATGATATGAAAAAAATGTATTAAAAATATTAGCTTAGCTTTCCAACAGAACAAATGGAAAAGGAACATGAGGAAAGAGGGCATGAGAACTGCTTGGAAGAGAGAGAGAGAAAGTTGCATTACAAAGTGTATAGAAGGGAAAGTATGAAAAAAAGATGCTTGGTGGAGTTATGAACTGAAAGAGGCTGGGTAAGAGAAATTGTTCAGAAAATTGTTGTGGCAAAAATGGGGATGAGATAAAGATGTATAGAGCATAACATGCAGAGAGAATAAAAGATAATTGCATAAATTAAAAGCTTGTTTTTTTAAAAAAAACCTGTCCAACTGACAGGCTGCACGAGTTGGAACCAGAGAAAACAGACCCAACATGCCTAGGGTTCAGCCTGCACTGCTTCTCATATGCAACCTGTTTCGTTGGCATTATTTTTTCTTTTTTTGAATAGGGGCCACGGTTGTTCTGCTATTCTAGAAGACCCCTAGAATTCGCTTCACAAATAATCTACACTACAGCAGTGAGTTACCACTTGGGGAACTTGAAAACTAACTCAAGTTACCAATCAATTAAGGAATGTGATTGTAGTCCCTCCCCACCCCCTTTTCAGGTAAGTAATGCTGGCTAGAAGGAAAAACAAAACCAGAGAATGGATCAATTGATGTCTTTAAACAGTCTCACATTAAAGCTGTACAGACAGCACCATTTGCTGGCACTGAATGCAATTTTGTCAACATGCTGGCACAAGAGTGCAGTTTTGTCAACATACTTTTTCCTAATTTAGGAGGAATGCACATTAAACATGAGGATTCAGGTTTTTGCTGTTGGGCAGATCCCTGATAAATATATGAACATGAGAAAATCTAATTCAAATTTATTAATTGAGAGTAAGTGTATGATAAACAAGTGCCAAGTATGGAATGTTTTCCATGAATGTGGAGTTGAAGGAAGGTTGTTGAATGCGACAGGAGCGGTGTACAAGTAAAATATATTGTGCTTCCCAAATGGTTCAACACCAAGAACAGAGCAAGAGAATATCTGACGTTGTACCTGGAGCCAGTGGCAGGGTGGTGGGAGGGAAAATGGATCAGAAATGCAATAAGTTAATAAATAAGGAATGGTTGTGGTGATATCAGAGACGTGGTAGTCAGAGTAGTGAATATGCATGTCCTTTTGTACTGAATGCAAACGATTCCATTTATTGGCTGAGAACCCGAATAATTTGCAGTTATGTTACATGGTATGTGATATAGGGACAATTGAATAAACATATGCAATTCATACATAAAGGGCAAAAAGAGCAACTAGATAAATGCATACATTGAGTGAATGTTTATCAATATGGGGAAATGGATGGACATTTTTAAGATATGCCCATCCTGTTTGAAAAGTAATGGGAAATATATGGTCAGCTGCAAGAAACAAATGTTTATCAAAAGAACTGAACATGGCTATGTACAAAAGCATGATTCTGCACACTCTTATTATATAAGTGTTGGAAATGTCAGAAGAAATATAATATTATTTGAGTGCAGCTGAAAATAAGATACATAAGAAGTGTGCAAGTGTACAAAAAGAGGTATGGTTGGGAATGAACGAGTGATGAAAGAACATTAAGTGCCCGTCTTAAAGAAGTACAATGAGGTGGTTTGTTCACATAGAGAGTATGAATCAGCTATATTAATGTGCTTTCCTACCATTCTTGAGTTGGAAATATGTTGACATGTTTTGTATTCATTTTTATTATTTGTATTATTTCTGTATGTTCACTTACCATGGCAAGCTGAATCACCCGGTTAAGTGGGCTTTTTCTTGTCTTATGGGAGATGGTATTCAGGTAATGTTTTAAAAACGTTTTTGCCGTAGGAATAGCGCTCTCTTAATTTCTGAGAAGAGACCGATATTCTCATTGCAATTTCAATAGAAAAACACCTCTTCCTCAGTTTGGCATGCCTCTCTAAGCAGTCAGGTAATTTAAATAACTAAGCCAAACCGCACATTATACGCGAAGCACTAGCCATGAAGTGGGTTGCAGACAGACAGTTCTATGTATGGTGGCGATGATAGGAGAGAGAAACTGTAGAGCTGTGTAGAGAACGTTACAGTAGAGGGGGGGGGCATTTTGATAGGCAGGTGGGATTAAGAGAGATGTGTCCAAGAAGACTGACCGGATCAAGAGGAAAGGGAAATCTGAGATTCAGGGTGAGAGGGAACTAATGCAGTTCTCAAAAAGAGAAAGATGAGAAGTTTAAAGAACAAAAGACAATGTATGAATCAGGGCATGGATGTGGTGGAAGCAAGGATACAGTGTACGGAAAGAACAGTAGGAAGAGATGTAGTGAATGGATGGAGCAGTTTGGCAAAGTATTATCGGGGTAGAAAACAAGAGACTCTGAGTTTTAATCCTGCCTTAGACAAAAAAGCCAGTTGAGTGACCTTGGGCCACACTCAACTCTAGGAGGGAGGCAAAGGCAAACCCATTTCTGAAATCTTGCCAAGAATACTGCAGGACATGTCCAGGCAGTCGCCAGGAGTCAACACTAATTCAAAAGCACCCACCCCCATCCCAAAAGTAAATAGCAAATTAGAATTAGTTGTATGTTCTTTTTTTCTCTATTATCTCTTGCCTTTCATTCTTTTTACTCATTACTACTGTGACTTAAATACTACTGCTAATCTCTGCCCAATCCCAAGAAACAGTGTGATAGGTCTGTCCGTTTTTCTGCCTGGCACTCCAAGGAAAGAGTAAGCATCCTGTATCCACAACAAAAACCAGATCCTTTTAACTTTGGAATGGGATCCCCAGTTGCATCCCTAGCTCATGGGAACGGATCAAAATCCTGTAAGACCTGCTGAAAAATATGGTCTCACCAGTGCATGGGAGGAAATAACCGTGGTTGGTGTCAAAGTGCTTCCTGTCCCGCTCGGCGCCAGGAGGCTATTAACAGCTGCATTCACTTTCTCTTGAGTTGGCAATGAAGGAAGCTCCAAGACTTTAGGCTTCTTGCCCTTCTGCGGCTGTCCCTCAAGAGAAACAGACACCAGGCTGGGAGATAATTGGGCTTCCTTCTTGAGAAGCCTATCTCCATCTTGTTGCAGGTTGGCCTCCACAGATTCCTTCTCCGGAGAAGACTTCTCAGGAGGAGCTGTCTCTTCCTTCACTCCGCCATCCATTAAAACCATCAGAGCAGCTGCTTCTTCGTCAAGGTCCAAGTTCTCCTCCACTTTCACTAGCACCTTCTCATCAAGGGCATGAGTCTCCAAAGGAATGGGCTCCACTATGACCTGGATGGGGACAGAAAACGGAGATGATGAAAGTGATGCTACCAGGGGAAGATTAGAGGATTAAAAGAGAGTTTCCTAAACAAAGCAGAACCAGTTTACTTGGTTTGGAAGTTAATTATTGTTTACAGGGGAAGTCCCAAAAATAAACCGCAGAGCTTAACTTTGCTCAAATGATTCATTTGGTACTGTAGAATATTTGTCAAGCACAGTTCAACTTTCTTCCAGAGTTCTCTGCTAATAATCAGTCCTATTGTAAAAAAAATAAATAAGTACTCACTCTTGGTCTACTAATTTGTTTGCTCTATTTTCCTTAAAACTGAGCTTTCATAAAATGTATCTTGCAGGTTGGTCATACATTCTCTTTCCTTCAAAACACTGTCAGATTATTTCAAGATAGCCATAAAACTGCTCTCTCCTGGTCAGTCATGGCCATGAAACATCCTCTCCTGAGGCATTCAAAAACATATTATCTCTACAAAACCATTTCCCCCAATCTGGTATCCTTCATATGCGCCATAGATTCTGGCTAAAACCACTGACAAATCTACAGTTGAGATTGGCAGACCAGATGAATAAGGTTTTGGAAGCATCAGAAAACAAACAAAAAACACCTAACCACCAGAAGGTTATTTCTATTTCAGTGTGAGAAGGAGAAGGGAAATAACCCTGGAAACTATAAACCCATAACCTATTTGCCAACAACATACAAGTTACTTACAGGCATAAACGCAAATCAAATCTATAGTGATTTGAAAAGAAATGGTTTACTCCCTATAGAAAAAAAAGGGTGCTCCAAAAATTTGAGAGAACGAAGGACCAGTTATTGATTGACATTGTTTTTAAATAATTTGAAAAGAAAAAGCAAATATGTTTACACTTGGATAGGCCGGAAAAAGGCATTCAATTCTCTTTCACATTAGCTCGATGGATCCTAATTTTTGGAATCAGAAGAAACATTCAGCAATTTATGAACACATCAACGAAGTTTTGGTGAACGAAGCTAATGGCTAATAGGGAAGAATTTGAAGATGTCAAAATCAAACATGAAATTTTCCAAGATGACTCATTATCACATTTGCTTTTTGTACTATCAATGGCCCTGTTGACAGCAATTTTAAACAAGACAAACTATGGATATGAATTGGCCAAAAAAGGAGTAAAAATTTCATATTTATTCTATATAGATGATTTTAAACTGTTACGAAAAACAAAGGCTAAACTTGATTCCTTATTAAAAAGCACAAAAGACCTCAGTAAAAATATCTGAATGCAATTTAGCATCCACAAGTGTGCAACCATAGCCATAAAGGCAGACAAAATTGTTGAACACAATGAATGCAGCTTAACAATGAATAAAAGCAGTAGTACCAGAAGGCGGCTACAAATATTTGAGAATTTTGGAAGCATCCGATTTATTACAGAATCAAGTCAAAGAAATGATCATAATGATGTTATCCATTCTAACATCAAACAAGTTCAGAAACTAATGCAAGAGAATGGTGGAAATATCATGAAAGCAATTAAAACATTCACATGTTTATTTGCCACATAGAAAGAATAGTTGTTTGCCACATAAAAAGAATAGTTGGCTGGACTCAATTAGAACTTGATAACTTGGACTGGAAGACAAGAAAATTAATAACAAGATGCCATACTTTGCTCCCCAAAAATGATATTGATCGACTATATTTTCCAAAAGCTGAAGGGTAGGGAACTTCCATAGGTGAAACAAACTATGGAGGAAGAAAAGCATGGCGTGAATGATTAAATTAAGAAAAGCAAAGAAAGTAGATGAATGTAGTCATTTAAGGAAAGCTCTTAAGAATAAAAGTGAAGGCTGAACATAGATAAGAATACAGAATTGAACAATTTGTTAATTGGTAGAACAAGTCAATGCATGGTCAATGCTTAAAGTATATAGAAGGAAAAGCTGATAAAATATATATAGTTGGATAAGATCAGGGGTGTTAAAGAAAGAAACTGAAGGTTTTATTTTAGTGGCTCAAGAACAAGTTTTGACAACTAACTGCATGAAGGTAAAAATTCAACATATAACAACATCAAATGTCATCTTTGTAGTAAAAAAAATGAAATAATTGACCATTTGATCAATGGCTGCAGGAAAATTTCACAACTAACTACAAGCACTATAACTCATGATCAAGTTGCCAGAATTATTGATTAGAAATTTTGCCAAAGGTTTGGATTTGAATGGAGTAAATACTAGTGGGACCATGAAGTTGAGAAGATTTTGGAAAATGAGAGGGTTACTGTTATGGGATTTTAAAATCCAAACAGTCAGTCATCTCGTTCATAACATGCTTGATATAACAATTATTGAAAAAACAAAAGTATGATTCACTGATGTTGCTATTCTGGATGATGCTAGGATTGAGGAAAAACAATTAGAAAAAAAAGTATGAAATACTGCAAGTTGCAATTTGATGTTGAACACTTATGGAAAAGGAAATCTGTTGTTATACCAATCGTGATGGGAGCACTTTGATACCTAAAGGACTTCCCTGATATCTGGAAATATTGAATTTATCAGACCTGAACCACCTTCCCTGGAACTGCCTATATTCTTAGATGCTATCTTAATAATTCTTAGGTCGATGGTTAGGACTTGAATTATTAAATTTCTACCAGTCTTAGACTGTGAATCTAACTGCAGATTACTCATACATAACAATTAAAAATTGCGTGTTGCCAAATCTTTCCAGACTCATGCAGCTAATAGCAAGACACCAAAACCCAATAAATGTACATAATAAAGTAGGAAAATTAATCCATAACCACAAATAGTATAATAAGAGCAAAATAAAAACAACAATTGTAGCATAAATAACATTCAGCTATAGATGTCAAACAATCACTCCCCAAAGCCACCTTGAAAAAGTTTGGTCTTCATTTACTTCTGAAGCACTATCACCAAGGGGGCCAGCCTAGTTTCTAGAGAGAGAGAGGGTTTTAAAGCACTGGTGCCATGATTGAGAAACAACATTTTCTGGCATCAGCTCCCTTCACTTCACTGCACTGGGGTTCCACATTTGGTTGGAATAGGTGGTCCTGGTGATGTATTTTGTAAGTCAAAGTAGAAGTTTGAATGGCACCAAGAAATCTACTAGTAACTAACCCACGACATGTCAAATAAATGTAATCATAGCAACTACTGTATGCCAGCCAGCAAAAGGCTACTGCATTGTGAACCATCTGTGTTTTCTCAGTGATTTTCAAAGGCAGCTCCATATAAAACACATTGCAGGAGTTTATAACCTTGTGGTGAAAAGGGAATGAATCACTATGGTAGGTCTTCCCACTTCAGAAGGGCCATAATTGGCTCACCAATCACCCTCCTGGCCACAACAGCCAACAATCTATCCAGTTGTAGCTGTGAGTTCTGGAGAGTGACAGAGAGCATGTCAGAGTGCACACAGTGTGACTAGGTGAGATAACCCAGGAGCAAATACAGCACGGTTTGTATTTACAAATAGTGGTTTTTATCCTAAAAAGCATATATACATGCAAGTACTTTTTATACAGGCCCTGATATACAGGAGCAAGCAGTAACCGGCTACCGAAGCACACACTGAGAAGAGGGACATGCCTCTTAAAGTGGTAGCAGTCCAATAACCCTGCTGACTCATTGCTACTGTTGCATCAGCATTATAACATTACAGTA
>JANHFL010003638.1:272952-292334 GCA_032468155.1 Oxyrhabdium leporinum | reverse complement strand
GACTCAGCCTTCCATCCTTCCGAGGTGGGTAAAATGAGGACCCAGATTGTTGGGGACAATAGGCTGACTCTGTAAACTGCATATAGAGGGCTGTAAAGCACTGTAAAGTGGTATATAAGTCTAAGTGCTATTGCTATTGCTATGACAATTGCAGTGTCCCAAGGTCATGTGATTACCTTTGGTGACTTCCTGACAAGCGAAGTCAATAGGGAAGCTTAACGAGTTACTAATGTAACAGTTGCAGTGATTCACTTAACAACTCTGGCAAGGAAGGTTGTAAAATGGGGCAAAGCTCACTTAACACATGTCTCACTTAGCAACAGAAATTTTGGGCTCGGTTGAGGTCGTAAGTTGAGGATGACCTGTATAGAGAGAGCAAAGAAACAAACCGTAACAACACGAAGCAAATCCATCCAGGGAGTGATCTGCTGAGATTTTATTCAAAGCCCCCTTAAAATCTGAAGCTAGCTCTAGTCTTTCCCTCCCAGCAAGCTAGAAATCTCTTTCCATGACTCACCTGCAGGGACTCTTGAGATTCCTCCGGTTCTTCAATGCTTATATGTAGTTGTGGGAGGTCTTCTACTGGGGCCATGGAAAAGGGGGCCATAGGCTCAGGAGCAGCAGCAAGAGGAGGCACCACAGGTAAGACCTCTGTCTCCTGGCGTGAGGGCCGTCCAATGGGTGAAGGGTTCTGTAGTGACTGAATGGTGAAAGTGGAGTACAGTCCGGAACGCATGTATTCATTTCGACTGCTACGTGGGGTACCTCCGCCTCCTCGTGGAGCTTTGGAGGTACCAAATGCTCCTTCACCCACTTTGGCCTCACCTGGGACCTGCTCAGGTTTTTTGGTACCTGCCTCATCCTTCGCGCCTTCCATACTCGAAAGTTCCGGGTAAGAGACAAACTTGTAGACAAATTTCTGACCACTGACTTTACGGATGATATTCTGGAATGGACAGAAAGGATGGCTGAATTAGAGCAGCAGAGACAAAGTAATCCAGCTATGTTTTAATGTTCTATTGATAACATTTTCTGGGAAGATATTTGAATTTCAAAATCCAATGTATTCTAAAATGAGCTAGGCTGCAGTTGATACTTTCTGACTTGAATAAATATGAGTGTTATTTGCATAACTTATGTGTGTTTTATTCAGCTTTTGGGACAGTTACGGATCAGGTGCACATATGTGTGTATCTGTTAAAGGAGAGTAGTTTTGAAATCTTCACACAATAATAATGAGTAGATGGATTACTATGTAGTAACCATGAGATTATCTTGTTCAATGAGTCTTACTTTAAAGTATGTAAGTGTAGATTTACAGAAGCAGAGTTTGAAGATAGAGGGATACCAATTCTTTTTATAAACTCTGATATCAGGTACTTAAAGGGGTGAGGAACTTGTAGCTCATACTAGCTGTTGCTGAATTTCCAGCATTTGATAATGACTGATAATTGGAGCTACTGGTAGATTAGCAAAAACTGAGAGCCACCAGATGTTTATGGTGTTTGCTGCCATTTATATATTCCATAGATTCAAAAAGTTGGAAGAAGCTGTTGAGGTCATCAGGATGTGCTCCTGTTTGGTGCAGAAATCCTAATTTAGCACCCCAAGATAAAGCCTAGCATCCATTGGAACAAATACAAGAAAACACCACCCTTCTGTGTTAGTATAATTCCACTGTCAAGCTGCTCTTGCTATTCAGAAGCATTACCTAACCTTCAGTTGAATTCTGACTTCTATTGTATTTTATTTCCTGCATTCAGAATGACAGAGAATGGGTTTTGGCCTCATATATATAAACCTCAATGGGCTTTCTTCCAAAGGGAAAAAAAATCAGGTCACTCTGCCCTGAAAAATGGGGTACATATAACAAAACAGGTATATGTCAGTTGCTAGATGTTTCTAAATCTTTGCTTTCCTACAAATAATTACTCTTCTCTTACCGAGACACCAAACAGTTTTCAGAGATTTCATATGACGTCAAGCTTATCTTTCCAGACATAAGAACACACACACACCCAAAAAGGGGGGGAGGAAAAGAAACTTGGGAATCTCAGAAGACAAATATGTACATTTAGCATTTAATTCTTGCAGAGATTTTCAAAACACAGCCTGTGCTCCATCATTTACTCCTTCCCTGTTGATCTGTAAGAAAAGTTAATCTACCCAAATATTCTGTTAGGTTTCCACTGCGCTCTCCTTAATTAAGGCTGGGCTGAAATGGAAAGCAAAGCAGGAACTGGCAGATTCATCTGGAATTTACAAAGTGGTTTCTCACTTTGTCATAGTAGTAACGCAGGGCCCGGCTCAGCTTGTCATAATTCATGTTGGTTTTGTTCTTCCGCAGGCCCCAGAGTCGTGCAACCTCTTCTGCATCCACCAGCTTGAACTCCCCATCATTGGATGTCCATGCAATCAGATGCCCATTGCTCTGCTGTTCCAGCAATTGCAGAAGAAACTGCCACAGAGTGACTGAAGGATCCATGACTAAAGGAAAAAAGGAACAGCAAAAGGACAGCCAATTCAGGGATATGGATTGTTGAAGGGCACAGTCCTTGACAGGTAACAAGTAATGTTTTCAAATTAGAAGACTTCAGTAATAAGTGCTATGATTCATGTTGACTAGAAAGTATAGGTGATGGAGAACTTCATTCATAGAGAGAAGAAATAGTGTCAAGGAAAAGATTGGGCTGAATCATTTTTTACATACTTGCTTTCTACATGCAAGGAAATGGGGATGAGGATGGGTTCATTACAAAGCATCCAGTTATACTAGCCTCCCCGATCACTCACACATGCACTCTCACACACCCATGCTGAAGAGTAAAGTTTTAAAAAAGTATAACCACTTGATTTGGCTAAAACCAGTTTGGTGACTACTTCCAGATGTGTTTTGTAAGGCTGTCTCCAGTCTATTGAGCTGGGAAGCGAAGAGTAGCCTAGGATGGAAAAAAACACCCCATAAATACCATGAACATCAACTCTCTTGGCTGCTTGAGAGTCTTGATACATAATGTTTAAACAAGCTATTGCTTCATGGCTTTCTTCAAAGACATTTGATTTTTCTAGGGGAACTCTGAAGATAACAGTAAGCTTTTGTCCAGGATCCACAGACTTAAAAGAACTGCAGTCCTCAGCCTTCCTGGAGGGTGTTTCATCAGTTTTCAAACAACAGAATGGATTCTTTCTTTGGTCTACACTAGACTTTTGAGTGCTGGGTGAGAAATGTACTCCAAATAGTGAGCATGACCCAAGTTAGTGGAACCAGAGCCAAAAAGGTATTTCTTTTCATATAATTAAATTTTAAATGCATGGAATTTACCCAGTTACTCCCCGTGCTTTTATTAATTTCCTTTTATGTCACCTCAAACTTACAGTTCAGCAGCAGTTTTTGAATGAGTTTTTGGGATAATGTGTTACTCTGGGAGCACTGATTGGAGATTATTGATATAATAGCACACACAGTACTCAAATAATCAGAAGTGAGACCAAAGAGCACTGGCTATGGCTATGAAGTCACTCCCTTGCAGGCTTTAAATATAACTTCTATAGCTGTAAATGATTATTTGTATGATGCTGTTCCTTTATCACTGGAAATTATACAAGCATCTCATGCAAAACCTTGTGTTTTTTTTGCCAGATATAATCAGGGGGAAAAATATCATCAATTATGCATGCAGTATCATTTCATCAGTTTACTTCATCAAGGACTACAAAGATAATCCTTGATTATCCCAATCTTTGAAAATAATGCTACAACTTGTGCTGGGACATAACTATTAAAATAGAACAATGAGTAACAACAGAGCAGACACCACCCTCAAAAGAGCTATTATAATAGATGTTGCAGTACTACCCATACACATACTGGTATGTACACAACTGAGAATGGATTAAAAACACAGTTTCACCTCACAAAATGTCTGGAACCTGAGTAATACTCAAACAAACAAGGCTCCCTCCCAAAATTAACCATGGGAATTGTTCCAAATGCCCTGAAGCAAAATTAATTCATGGAGAGCCAGCAGTCCTATTCAACACCGCAAACACAGAGTCATCCTTTACTTTAGATTCAGGTCATTCCTGAAGAGCATTTGGCATTTTTTCCATTTTTTTTAAAGAAAGGCTTAAAATATCATATTGTCACCTGAACAAGGCCTCATATATCCAAGGAGAAAAGGAATGCGATAGCAAGGTCTACCATCTTTTACAATGGGGTTGTTGAAGCCCATAACCTTTGAGAAGCATGTCACAGGCCAGGCCTCAAAAAATAGGTGAGAACAGATGAAAATAGGTGTAAACAAGGACAAAAGCAACTTTTGTTTTGCATTTTATATGAATGCAAACTGAATTAAAATGTATTTAATTAAGGAAAATTCACTTCCCTGTAGTAAAATTTCTCCTTTCTCTCACATTAATTATTCTAATTTAATAGCAAGTTTTGGAAAGGTCCTTGGGATATCCAAAGACTATTAAGGCCTAAACAACCTGTGGGCTGCTAGTTATATATTCTTGCTTTAGAATGCAACATTTTTTTAAAAAGAGTTAATTCTAAAATTTCAAAAACAGGGGAGAAGAAGAGCTAAGGATTCATGCTTAAAGATCACTAAGTTAGATGACTTAGTGCCAGTTTATGCAATGAGCGCTTAAGCCAAAGCTTCATAGAAAGAGTAAGTTTCAAGAAGGAATTTGAAGGAAGTGATGACACTCCATATAGATGTCTAGAAGGAATAAACAAGCAAGGAAAAGGCAGTTGTCTAATTCCTGTAGTCTTTAGTTCTGAAATCACTTTGATTTTGTCAGTTATTTATTCTGATATTATAAAATTACATGCTAATAACTATCTATTTCAGCCATCAGGTACAATGAAGGATGAGTTGATCCTACAGTACATCTGAATGCACCTGTCCTACACTGTGTCTCATTCACACATAACCAAGGGAAATCTGTTGTGGAACAAGACAGTGTGAGGGAGAAAGAAAACAGAAGACTGTATGCAGAGAATATATACAAAGGACATAGCCACAGGTACTGTTAAGAAACAGATACTTAGCAGAAATATGTAAGTGGCTGTTTAATGGCATTTGCATATATATCAGCTAGATTTTAACCCATTGTAATTCATGCTACCATACCTTAACGCCTCAAGCAGCAATCACTAATTTCTAAAATGGAAACACAGAGGTCAAAATTGCAGCTTCTGTTCTGAAAAGACATTGTTCAGCCCAAATGCACACTTACGAGTTGGAGGTATTCAGTGGAAACAAAATGCACACTGCATATGCTCCAAAAGGTTTCAGGCGGCTAAATCTACTTTCCCAAACCTAAATCCTGAACCACAACAGAGATAAACCCCATTCCTTGCTGAGCTATTGTATTCTATTTCCTCTGCCATATGTATGCATGTGATTTCTATGCACTGTCATAGTGAGAGACCTTCTAGCCATCCATATTTTTTTTAAAAAAAAGAATTAACTTGTGTTCACCTCTTTCAATTCCCCAAGAAGCACACAAAATACCCAGTTTGCTGTTTCTGATTTTGGAGGAAAAGTATACACCAGGTCTGAGAGAAGAGTCATACAGAGTAAAGGCTTTTTCACCCACTCATTCCTCTCCTGCTTTCTCTGCTCCACTTGTAAATGCTGGATTTGGCCTAAAGAAAGGATTTTAGGGCTGGATTTCATAAAAATCTCATCAAATGCTGTAATCCAGCAGTTAATGTAGTGAAGGCTGTAGGAAAAGCTGGGAAAGACTACAGGCCTTATCAGAAGAGATGGAGGAACAAGTAAATACTTAGAAGAGAGGTGGGAAAAGCCCAGAATTATTTTTGACATCCAACTGACATGGGTTTGATGGTATGAGCATTTTTGTAATCTATGCTTTATGGGATTTTGTGGTATTTTATGTTTGATGTCTTGGTCCAAACATGTCTTGTGTATACATAAACACACACACATCAGGTAGTACTTGAACAAGAGATCCTAATAAAAATAGCTAGTGGGAAGACTCAAGATGTTTTTGTAGGAAATCAATGGGATGAAAGTCCCATGAACAGGAAAGATACCCCATCTCTCCTTTCCAAGTGAAAATGAAATTATGTTAAGGTAATGAAGCATGTGTGACAGAAATCTCCTCTTCGGCTGCTAGGAGTCCCCATCACAATGTCCAGCAAAGGGGACCCACAAATAAACATATGCAGTTCCACCCTGTTTCCACATTAATCCTCTCTCTCTCTCTCTCTCTCTCTCTCTCTCTCTCTCTCTCTCTCTCTTCCCCCCCCCCCCCCAGATTTTAACAAGAACGGGTTCACAATAATGTGAAAATGACTTCAGACACAGATTGGTAGGTAGAGGGACAGGTAATGTTGTGGGCCTTCTTTCTGTCACTTTCTAGTCATGGGAGTGGGAAGTAGTATCACTTGCCCAAAATGAGGTGCCCATCTTTTCCCAGGCTGCCTAACCCAAAACCAGCTGTCAACTGGGAGGGGGAGGGGATCGTTACCTTTTGGATCTCTAAGGTCTGTTAGAGAGAAGGCATGAACTGAGGTCTCTCCTCCTCCCTCCATCGTCTACTACTCACCAGTGAGCATGGCAGCGCCCCCCAACCCAGATCCCGGCGGCTCCATGGGCTGGGTAGGGGGGCCCAGCTCTGCCGCCGGGGGGGTCGGTGGCTTGCCAGTCCGCTTGCTGTTTCCCAGGCGAGAATGACCCGTCTTGGTCCCCTAGTTCCCACTTTTCTTCTCAGTTCTTCCGCTGGCCCTGTTGCTCTTTCCCACCACCTCTGCTGGTCCCACTTCAGGTTGCCGACCGATCTCAAGTTGAGGTTCTCTCTCCGCTGGGAAGGATCGCCGTCGGGAAGGCTGGCGAGGCGAGCTCTCTCGCGTGGGGAGGCGGCGAGTGTCCCCCGCAAGACCTTGACGTCGCCAGACCGCCTTGCCACTCAGCGTGGGTGCTCTGGGATGTGCTGGGGAGGGTGAATGAGGGAAGAAGGTGCGGGGAGGGGGAAAGGGGGCGGATCCGCTCTTCTTCCTGCCTCTGACGAGCCGTGCAGGCCTCTGGTTGCAGCGCCCGGGATGCAGCGGTGACGGCGTCTGTCACATGGAGAGAAGGCGGAGTCGGCAGAGGCCCGGACGCCTCGGTCCGTCTCCTCTCTGCCCGGCGCTGCACGGTGTCCGCGGGTAGAAGCGCTCCAGGCAGAGTCCCGGGTCGGGTCCGAGCCTCGCGGAAGACTGGCGCGAACCCAATCCCTACTGGAGCGAGGCAGGAGAATTGAGGGCGGGTCGATCTCCGGCTCTGGATCTCTCTGCTCAGGCCGAAGAGATCTATTGAAACCAGGACGCCTGGGATTCTTTCCTAAAGCGCGGGCTCCGGAGAGCCGAGAATCCCAGGCTGGGCTGACCGCTCTGGACCGGCGGGCTAGAGACGGCGCCAGAACTTCCTGGCTTGAAGATGGAGTGAGAAGATCCTTGCGCTCCCCGGCTTCTCGACCCGTTGGATGCCAACTGCGGGAGGAGAGATTCCAGGACATCTAGGCTTTACCTTTGCACGAGGAAGTCCGCAGGGCTGTTGCAAATGCGGAGAGGGAGGAAGTCTTCAGCTGTGTTAGGACTAACATTCCCACCATTCCCAGACGCCACGAGGACACCTGTTTGGAGAAAGCTGGGCTGGAAAAAGTTAGGACCCAGGACTGATATGGGGGAGGGGGGGGTGTCAACTCCGCCGCTTCTCCAGCCAAACACCCCCACCCCCTCCGTTCACTTGCGAGGGGGTAGATCTTGCCTTCGTGGCAGCCAGCCCACGACCTTCTCGCCCCCTTCGCCTGATCCTTACTTGCCCCGCGGTTGCCACGGCAACGGAAAGCCACCATGGCAGCGGAGGCGAGGGGGAAAAAAGGGGTGGGTGGGAGAGAAATAAGATGCTGCCATGGTAACCTCTGGCCCCAGAAGGATAGGATCGTTCAAAAGGTTCCATTCCTTTTCTAAAGGAAGATTTCCCTGGCCTAGCCCGGCTCGGGAAAGGGACTGAAGGAGGGGTAATTGGCCTGTTACGAGGCTCCATTTTATAAGATGAGGGGGAAACATTTTTGGTCTCCCCAAATGCCATCAGAATCAGGAGGAACAGCAAGGTCATAGTTCATTTTTATGATTAATCATAGGGAAGCTACTCTACTTACCACAGAAGCAGCTCCTCAGTACAACACAGTGATTATAAGCAAATTTTGGGGTACTTATCAGGATTATTAAGGTAAAATATTTAAATTGCTTTAACCAGAGTTCAGTGAACTATAATCTCATACTGATCTAACAAACAGAAAATCTTACTTTTCAACAGAAATTAAAGGAGGTTGCTGTCTTTGCTATGCCACTGAATTCAGTATACATCCTAAATCTTACTGAGCTAGACAGGCTTTCACTTTAGCAGTTTAATGCCATTGGTTTTATTTATATGTGCAGCATTTATTAGACATTCTTCAATAGAATTTCCAGAGTGGTTAAAATTAAAAACATAAGAAAACATTAAAATGTTGACATAAATTTGCATGCAAATGCAAACATGACACACATTAATTGGTTTTTATATCGTTTCATAAAATGTCATGGTTTAAAAAGGCTATCCAGCCAAGGATGTTACAAATTCTTATAAAATGATCAGAAACTAGTGTTTTGCATTAAAATATGTAGGTTGCACTGAAAAGGCATTTTGCATGCAAAAAATAGTTAAATTTTGAGATTTTGCATAACCTAAAACAAATTTATCACAAATTTTAGCAGTTGGCTCAGGTAGCTATCTTGGGAATTATCATTTGGTGTACTTGTGTTTGCAAAATCTTTCATCCAATCAACTTTTACAAATTTGGGACTATTCTGATTCCCCAACCATTATCATTATTGCACCTTATGCAGAATTCCTAAGCATGGTAACTTCATTATGAGAAATTTGCTGATTTTTTTTTAACCTTTCCCTCATCTGCATTTTTCTCATACATTTTGTCAGTCTCCCGTTTCTCTTTCCCCCAGTTCCAGCCTTCCAGAATGCTGGCCTTGTACATATCTCATATACTTGATTGCTCAGAAAAGGAACAGCACACTTTGCAATAGGCTTGAAGGAAATCCATGTTTTCCATTAAGTGAAGAACTCAAGAGGCGCAGACAAAGCTGAAATTATTGCTCTGTGCAAGATAGCA
Organism: Oxyrhabdium leporinum; assembly: GCA_032468155.1. NCBI lineage: Eukaryota > Metazoa > Chordata > Lepidosauria > Squamata > Cyclocoridae > Oxyrhabdium > Oxyrhabdium leporinum. The sequence continues at coordinate 283,151 of JANHFL010003638.1, read as the reverse complement.
AAATCAAGACCAGTTTGTTCCAGATTTTGGCCATGAAAAAATCCAGGAGTCTTAGGAGGGAAGAACTAGGCTAGTACCATTTACTTCTTCCATTGTAATGATATATGAGAATTACCTTAGGGGACAGGAGGAAAAGCTGCAGACTAGATAACCATCATGCAAATTGTATCTGTTCACAGAAGCAGAGGTATTTCAGAATTGACCATGGTTTTCCGGAGAGTAAAAACAAAGGAGAGAAATAGTTTTAGACCTGCAAGAGTCTGTTGGTGTAACCTTAAATTTAGAACTAGTAATCATTGCTGTGCTTCAGATTACTTCAAAGGGCTAACATCTAGCTTGTTGAGTAGCCCACATGCAAATGGTCGCAGTGCCTTCCTGTTGCCTCTAAGTAATGCATACCTCCCAACCCAACTACCACCTTAGCCACCATGTATCCACACAGTTCTCCATCTTACTTACCTTTAACTACCATGCAAGCTCCAGGTCTTTGCATGGTTCACTTCAAAATTAAAATACTTTGCATATCCCTCAGTAGCAGAATTAGATCAATCTACTGGGTTTATTCAGAGACTACACTTAAGCAGGTCAGCTAAATATTGAACAGGTGCATTTGCACATGTTAAGCTTGGCAATAATAATTTTGTTTTCAGAGTGTGGCTTAATATATTGGATAACCCAGCCTATTTGAACAATGTATGGTTTAACGCTGGTCAAATTGAGCTATGAAAATTGTGATAAAAAGGGGAAGGTCCACCTAGAAAATGGGCTAACTCAATCAAGTGAAGAGTGTAATTCAGCCCCAACTCATCACTTCCTCCCAATTATCTTTGTTTCTGATTTATACATGGGAATCAGTATTTCATAATCAGGACAGGACCTTTTCTTAAAATTCCTTTTAAGATCAGAGTAGCTCTGCTGCATATGGTCAAGGCCAATTTTGTCAGCTGTTTTGTTTCTTCCAGTAACCAATCAGACACCTTTGGAATGTTTGCAAGATGTAGGTGGAGACATGCTCCTCATTCACCACTCCACCTTGTTGTTCTGCAAGAGATATTTGGAGGCATTGTACTTCCAGCCTGGACATATCCTTTGTCAAATGTAGTAAGCAGGTGTATTCACAATATTCCAGATGCAGTGGTATCGCTGATTTGTATAAGGGCGTTGCACTGCAGGTTTTTTTCCAGGATGTTAACTTGAAAGAATATAACTGAGGTATATGACTGATGGCAGTTACATTTTGAAAGGGAGGTCCTCTCTTCTATGTTAAAATTTCATTATCAAAAAAGCAATAAATAATCGCAATACCAAGACTGTTCAGTTCTATCAAATATCAAAATGTTCATAAAATCTTTCTATAAATCATACAAATATATCTTATTTTTACTTTTTATATTTGATTTATTTTGATAGGAATAAAGCTTATATACATAAAATAAATAAGGGGGAAAAGTAAGGATATCAACTTTGCACAAGTAAAAGCAGAGGTTATTCTTATAAATTAAAACACAATTGAATGGAACGGATACTGAAAATGGAAGGAAGAGACGAGTCCAGTACAAATACAGTATCTTTTTTATTAACACAATTATTTTCAAAATGAAACACTAAAATTGGAACCAGACATAAAGCAAGTTCAAAGAGCCTAACACCCTCACTAAAAGTGGAGCTGCTCTTCCCCATCACTACCTCATATTACTGTCTCTCATTCACCAGTTTCTCCTCACGCATGCAGCCCCTACTGCAGCAAAAAATCCACAATCAAACCAAAATTACTCCCTCTGGATCATAGAAGATGGATACCTAGAGGAAAACATCGCTTCTGTTCTCCTCAGGCAGATCTTCGAAACCTTGAAGTTCACGTAATCCCTTCAGAAAGAAAAGGAGGATGAGACTCAGGTTTCTCTATTGATTCCTTTAATTTTCTTTTACAGCATAATCATGATCCCAAACTATATTAGAAAAAAAATATCCTCTTTGTCCCATAAAGGAGCATTCTTGATCTGGTGTGGGACCAAAGCACCTAACCTCTTCAGCCTGTATGGTACATGATCACACTAGTTATGGAAGAGGGAAATAGTCATCCAACGTATCTGCCAACATTGCAGTATGGGGAAGTCAGTCATAGAACAGTAGCCTAGAAAAGAGCACTTCTTGCTAATTCTGTGCAATTACTCTTTTCTTCAAGTCTAGTTCCAACCCACCATCATTTCTGCTCTGCCTGCCAGAAGAATGAATGCCATCTGCCACATCCCGCCCCTCCCCATTTCTCCCCCAACAGTAAAAACTTTGCTGACCACATCCCATTACCTCTAAAACCATCCGGATATTGGCTTTTATTCTGGCAGAATCTTTAGTAAGAGTTTCACTGAGCCTGTTAAAAAACAGAAAAAATCCACAGGAGATAATGGAGAAGGAAGGGTTGGCCTGGTAAACCATAACAGCTCTTGACTGACCACAGATAAAGACAATATAGCATGCAGGGAGGATCTGTTTTTAAAGTGGATGCTGGAAAATGTATCTGAATATGAATAAGAATGCAATCCTATATGAACCCATCGAAGTTCAAACTCCACTGAATACAAACATGGATTAAGCTGCACAAAAGAAAAGGACATATTTGTTTCTGCACAAGAAACTTCATCTATGCTTCCTCGGCTCAATATTTTATAGTTTTATACTTTATAGTTTGCTGGAACCTATCGAAGTAAAAAGAGGACATGTCCAGCTATGATGTAGAGTGTAGTTGCCCACAATTCAGGCTCATCCCTCCAGAATTGGCTCTTGCATTTTCAAAAGTATCCAAGTTATTGATGTCACTTCACTGCCCATTTCCAATTCTACACTGCAAAAAAAGTCATTTTAATTGTGTTTTTATTTAGTTTGGTTATTATTACAATTCAGTTACTATTCCTATTTCACAAATGATCTATTTTCCATCATCTGTGGTTAGAAATTGCCTTTACACTTATAGAAAGGCACTTTTTAAATGCAACGGATAATTGCATTATTGTAAGTTATTTTGTGAGCCAGCTGACTGGAAGCATGGTCTGAACAGGAGGAAAGAATTTAGAAAAAGTATTCCTACTAATGGCTAGTATTTAAGGATATATTCCAATTAGCAAAATTATACTCCATAAATTCCAGATTCAGAAACTGCACTGAAAACCAGTTTAGGAGCCAATCTTGCTTTTAATCATACGCTTGCAGCCTCTCTGTCCTTTTAATCTCCTCACTTTATAAATACAGTACTACTTTATAAAGTTGTAGCAATGACTAATGATATAGCTGCATGAAATTTATACCAATACAATAAAGATGCACTGAGTTTACATTAATTTACATGAGATGACATTCTTTCCAAACCCTGTGAATGTATTTTTGTGATGGCCGATGACTGTCATATTCTTTAGCCTCATGCATAGCAATACAAATTGCAGATTTTTCTATGCCAAAATGACTATTAACCATGTTAAGTCAGTAATGTGCACATGCTCTAAAAGAATATGTGGATCTACTGAATCAAATATTAAAAAATTGACTATACTATAATCTAGTCTCATTTTGTACATACATTCAAGAAGCTTGTTCTGCCTATAGCAGCCAGTAAATATGCTATTAAAGAACAGCTAGAGAAGGATACTAACCCTAGGTTTTACCAAATAGGACACAACAGAGCTAAGCATCTTTCAGTAATAAGGTGGGAATAGAAAATATAAAGACTACATTCTTCTACTCACTCATTAAGCAACTTCGTCTTCTTCTCAATGAAGGTTAGCGCCTCTGGTAGAGTAAGCTCCACAAAGAACCCATAACCCAGAGCTACAAATATGGTGGATGTATCAGGCCTATAGGCAGGAAAAGGAAACAGTACAATTGGCATTTAATGTAGCCACAGAGGTAACAGAAATAGCAACTGGGATTCTGTCTGCTAAGGAGAGTATAAAAGCTCAGGTCACATGCTCTGCTAAATTACATGAGTTTGTTTCATTTTGAATTGTACAGATCTAGCCATTTATTATTTCTTTAATAAAGAATAAGGAAACCATGGTTGCATGATATGTAAATCCAATCACAATTTATATTATTAAAAAAATTGCAAATATATCTCAGAGAAAATGAGCCATCTCTTCCTATTTTCTTCATGAAAAGTAAACGGGTAGACACTAGGAAGATTTGAAATGTAAAATATAACATGTCAAGGTAGAATATACTAAAACTAGTTAATGAACCAAGAAAAAATGGAGTATAATAAACAAAGCATACAATGTAGTACAGTAAAGATTTCCTTCAGTTGAGATTAACCTCTCGGTAACTACATGAATATTAGCTCTGTTGAAAGCAAAATGGAAATGGTTTGCCACTGTCTTTATCTGGGAGTTTTTTTCCAAGGTTCCCTATCTAGCGTCCAGATCCAGGATTTCCTGGTTGTCTCCTATCCAAATACTATCCAGATATGCTTCTAATTAGCATTTTTTGGATTAGTCAAAGCCAGCTAAATACTGCCACCTGCTGTGTATCCAGTGTTTCTTTTTCCAGTTTTGAAATATTTGGGTGACAACAGTATAAACAAAAGTAACCAAATAGATGGGATGGGTTAATTATTTTCCTATAAGAGGGAAAAAATCCAAGAGCAGGAAAGCAAACTGAAAAGAAGAGTTGACTTTGTACATTGTCTTCTATAAACTGTTGTACTTCCCTACCCCCATACATATATACATGTAAAGTTAGCTTTCCAATATATTACATTTGTGCCACTGTAGGATAACATAGAAAGAGAGCACCATGCTGTCCATTAAACCACCAATACCTTTTAAGGGTGCCTCAACATTCATGGTTGATAAAAGAAGAAACTGTTGAAAAGAAAAGAATAGGCAAGACATACAATAGAGTGCAATAACAATATGCCTGGTGAATTTAGCCCTTTTTGTAATCCCAAAGGTGCTTTTTCAAGAGGCAACTGGACTTCGTTTTTCTTTGACAACGTATCAATTTCTCATCCAAGAAGCTTCTTCAGCTCTGACTGGATGCTAGGAAATGGAAGGATTTTTGTAATGTTTCAACAGGATTGATTTCTTTTCTGTTCTTCCCAGCTACTTCTTCCCCTTGTCTTATTTCTATCCAGTTTTCATCTTCTTTCTTTCCTCTCCCCTTCACAGGGCAGCTCCATATTCCCGCATTGTGTGGAAGGACAGAAACATGCTCATGGGTACGCGTTATATTTGAAAACAGCAATTATAAGTAATCTTTGGCTTATGATCATTTAATGATGGTTCAAAGTTACGATAGCCTTGGAAAAAGTGATTTACAATTTGTCCTCACGGTGACTATCACAGCATCCTCCAGTCACATGATCACAATTTGTGATCTTCCCAGCTGGTTTCAATTGGGGTCAATTGGGGAAGCTGGATTTGCTTAAGTAAAATGGTAGTTTATTTTTACCTAAAATAGGTAAACATAAATGTAAACCCAGGTCTGGTGACATGATGACTCACTTTAACATCTGCTCTGATAGAAATTCCTGTCCCAATTGTTGTTAAGTCAAGGACTGCTTGTACGTTTGGAAATAGAGTTAATATTTTAAAGACAATTTATGCTAATTAATCATTTTTAAGCCCTGAGAGATTATCTTATTCATCAACAATTACCTATCTTTGTTAAATACTTTTCATTCTTATGCAGAAACCTCTAAAATTGTACATAAACTTTTCTGGATGCCAGCTTTTCATCATTGTGTTTTTGTTTGGCAAACATAATCTCTTTCTGCTTACAGTTAATGTGTGTTCACACTATCCTTGGCCCTCTGCTATTGGGAAGGGGAAAAAAAGAAGTGTTACTTCACACTCAGCCACCTGTCTTTATACTGGGCAATGCTAGTGGGAAAGCAGCCTAAATTTGGCTCTCATTCTGCACATTGCACAACCTTTTGTTCTTAACCAAGAATGGGTTCATCTGGGGATAAAATATCCACAAATCATCAGCATCGATTCGTAATGAATTTGTAGATTTCATAGCACTAACATTTAGGGAAAAGCTGAAAACATTTTTATATCATATTTTCCCAGGCTGAAAAATGAAATTTTAATGTTTTTTATTTATAGGGAAATTTGGTTGAGTTAATTTCCTTCAGATGCATATTCTGACAGATGGGGTGGGGGGAGTGAAGAGAAAAGACAAGACTTTCACTGCTTGTCTCTCTTATGAGTTTGCCTTTTTTTTAGTGTTCCATCTTTTCATTTCTAATACATTTCTAACTTGTTAAAAACAATGCTTCCTAAATTAGCAGTTGCCTCAGACAGCAAGATTGGCAGCATATAATTTTAATAAAGAAATGTATATGTACAGTATGTATTTTTAAAAAACCCTGAACCTAAAAACATGTTATTGTGCAGCCCAAAGAGTTTTCTCCAGAATGTTTTACCACTAAGAATAGCCTGAGTGCATGACTCATCATTCTGAGCATGTTTCCTGATTGAGAGGATGGAGAACTAAAAGTCCAAATCATACAGAGAAATTGCAGCAATCTCCTCCGCAGATTTACCCATTAGTCTAACAAGAATCCTTGATTAAATCATTTTTAACACTTCACTTAGAGCTTTCTCATGCAATACAACATGAAAATTATGGCCTTAGAAAAGATCTGGATGTTTTCTTTGGAGATTAGCCTGCAAATTACAGCACACGGTATATAAATGGTGCTCTGTAAATAAAGATCAGCCTTTACAGCTGTTCTACGACAGCCTAAGCAAAAAGGAAACCCTTTACAAGAACTTAGCAGAGGTTACTTTCAAATTTTTTACTTGGAAACCCTATTGTCCTATTCTTTCCTTACATTTAAAGAACAGAAATTTAATTTTCTCTTTTTCTTTTAACGAAATGTATTTCAACCTTTTGAGAAGTGTTTCAGGTTAAGAAAAAAAATAAAATTGGACCATGAGAAGATATATAGACTCATTCTGTTATAATATTATATATCAAGCTATATAATAAATACTAGAATATAGGGGCATCCAATGGTGGGAGAGTCTAGACAGAAAAATAGTTTCCAGTAGGAAATAGATAAACCTGTGAAGACTGAAACTATCAGTGGTTATTAATTATGACCGTTATAAAAATCTGATAACTATTCTATTGTAAATATTTTTAAGAATCTTTGGCAGGAAGCTATCTGGCCTATTTTAAAATCCAAATCAGGACAAGATGTTTCTGAGTACAGATAGTCCTTGACTTACAACCACAATTGAGCCCAAAATTTGTATTAACAAATTAACATTTGTTAAATGAGTTTTGCCCCATTTTAAGACCTTCTTTGCCACAGTTGTTAAATGAATCATTGCAGTTGATAAGTTAGTAACATGGTTGTTAAGAAAATCTGGATTCCGCATTGGTTTTGCTTATCAAAAGGCTGCAATAGGTGATTACATGACCTTGGGACACAGTAACAGTCATAAGTATGAACCAGTTGCCAAGCATGGGGAAGTAGCAAAGGTCATAACTGTGAAAAATGGCTCTAAGTCACTTTCTTCAGTGCCATTGTAACTTTGAATGGTCACTAAATTAATAATGAGTTGGGGTGTTGAAGTATATTATGTAATAGTTATTAAATATTTTATTTGTTAAATTGTTTTATCTAATTCCAAATTAGATTATACTTCCAACTTCCTTTTGGGCCTTTTGGTTATAAATAAAATCATATCAGTTGCCAAGGAAGAATAATATAAGAAGCTATAGTGTTTACGTTATTTTCATTGACTTCATAGTCAATCACTGTGAAAAACAAGATGCCAGTCCAGATAATTAATCCAGCACGTAATTTGTTTATCCTCTACCAGATACTGTTTATTATCCGAAATCCTTCAAACCTATCACTCACACACAGGTAGACCAAATTAGTTTTATGAAGACTATTCATCACCAATAATAATCACATATAAATTTCAAAGTGTATATATCTAATCTCACTACAAAAATATTATCATTTCTATTTATCTTCATTAAATCCTTCAGACTTTAACATTTGTATGATTGGCAATCATTGAAGGAGTGCCACCTTATTCTGAATCATGAAGAAAATTAATCAATGAATAAACTGTCACAATTGATTTACTGCCACTGCAACAAACTTAACTGCTAGTAGATACTCTTGCAAGAAAGAATTGGACTAAATAGCCCTCTGCCTCATTTCAACTTTTATGATTTAACAGTTGGTGTCTTATGAAAGTCACCAAATGAAAATACCGGTAGTATTTTAACTGAATTTCTCAAAAATTGCAGTACATATAAAAAACATCAAAGACCAGAAAGTTGTATGTTATTGGATACATGGAAGATGGGTGAGCTACTCACACTTCTGCATTGACATAAAAATGGCAGCCTAGATCCACTTGAGTTTTCAGCTCCTGGCTTCCTGTTTCCTAAAAGAAAATAACCAATTTACCTGGAGCACGGCAGCTCTTAATTCTTGTCTCCTACTATCTACTACAAAAGAGCACTACATCACGTGGTTGCAAAGTAATATAAACAGTACATTTCATAAATCTGTCCAAAGTAGTTGGAAAGTTTTTTTAATTACCTGTAAACGTTCAATAATGTTTTTGAGTTGCAAATACTGAGCAATCTTTTCATAAATCTCATCTCGCTGCTCCAACACTTTCCTGTAGGGAAATATCAGTGTCTGAAATATCAATATCAATGTCTAAGAGACCCAGAAAGCATGACACATAACAGGTTAACTGCAGTTAGATAGGTAAAAGTATTTTTAAAAATCACTCACTTAAGGTCTCTCTGCAAAACATCACTGATAAATGCTTCATACTGAAGCACCTTCTCTTGTAGCTGCTGTTCATTAAGCATCACAAGACTTCCACAAAAAATATTAGTAAATAGATCCTGGAGGGGAAAATAATAAAAAGTTAATTGGAAAACATAATATCTACAAGTGAGAAAGAAAAAAACGGATTTTGAAAAGGTAATCCACCCGACCTGCTTTTTTGCAAACGACATTTTGTATTGCCTACAAAAAACCCTGTTAGGCATATATACCCCGTTTTTCTTCCCATTATTTTCCCTCTTCCGGCAGTTTTCATAGCTATCTAATTTGAATATTTACCCCACGTAAACCAGGTCAGCCCATGAAACCCAGAAATGCACATTCAGGTACAATAAGGACAGGGCAGAATTCCTACTCTCTCGAAAACGCAGAGGCCAAGCATGCGATTTACAAAGATAGAAAAGCAGCTCCGACGCGTCGCTCTACAAACAGCAGCACCACGGAGCCCAGTCCCTTCTCTACATCCAGGGTCGTCCGACTTCAAAAGTGAGGCTATTTAGTCTCTCCTCGGACTTAGGCTCGCTTCCAAGAACTTCAGAAACGAAGGGAGCAACTTTTGCCCTCCCCATAGCAGCTTTATGTATCCAGTGAAAGCCGCCAAATGCGGGGCCAAGAGTTGCCCGGGCCAGAAAAATTAAAGCAACGCTCGCTCTTCTTCCCCTGCTCTAGGAGGGGAGGCGGTTGCGCTCGGCTCGGTGTCTGAGGAAAGGTCAAATGGTTTTATTTTCCCACTGTTTAATCATGGGGCAGCCTCGCCAGACCTGGTGGATTTCCAGACGCGACGGCGTTTAGTTTCCAACAGAGGCTGGGAATAGGGAGAGGGGCACCAATTAAGGGCAACTACCCTGCTGCCATATTTTCGGGGCGCGGGGGGGGGGGTGGGTATCGCTATCGCTTTTGATAGCAACGTGAGGGCGGCCATTCCTCCTTTACCCGAGTCTCCCTCCAGGTTTCATTCGGGCTCTCGAGGCTGTTTAAGGTACATAAACATGACACCGGAAGTGAACGGCACTTCCGGTTGGTAGGCGCTGCCGCCGCCTTCGTCTCGTTACCGCCCGGCTCCGCTCAATGATTAAAGCGGCTCTTTCTTTGATTCCGCGGTCTCTCTCTCGCGCGCGCGATGACGGTTCCGGATCTGCGGCTGGACCCTTCCATTCGCTTCTGGATTTTGCTGCCCGTGGCCTGGATCGCGCTGGCTGTGGGGATTCTGCGCTTGCGTGTGGCGAAGTTGCTGCGGGGCGAGCGCGAGCCGGCCTGGGCTGAGCAACGGCAAGACGCGTGAGTCGCGGGGAGGGCTGCGAAAGACGCGCCGACGTTCCAAGGGGCTTAAAGGACCGGGGGGGGGGGGGGGGGGGGGGGGGCGGTGTGGGGG
>JANHFL010003638.1:242473-254840 GCA_032468155.1 Oxyrhabdium leporinum | reverse complement strand
GTGGGATTTGAACCGCTAGATTGAATCAGCAGAAGTGGCCTGCAGTTCAACACTCTAACCACTGCGCCACCTAGGAGAACCTCATTTCAGAGGGAGACATTGTGACAGAGAAGGCAGACTTATGGGATCCCGACAGGTGGCATCGTTTAATTAAACCCACAGTGTACCACCTTGTTGGATTGAATCAGCCAGGCATATAATATGGGAAGCAAGAAACAAGGCCCTGTGGGGCTTTATAGGTAACTCCAGGGCTTTGAATCACACCCGGAAGGAAACTGGCAACCAATGCAATTCACAAAGCAGAACTATGGGCATACCAAGGCTTCACTGCTTATACTCCTGCATTCTGGACCAGTTGAAGTTTCTGGGTGGTCTTCAACCCATGAAGTGCATTGCAGTAGTCAAGCCATGAGGTGCCAGGGTGTGAATGTCTGAAGGGCCTCCCAGTCTAGGAAGGGGCACAACCGGTGCATCAGATGAAGCTGTGCAAGGACCTTCCTGGTCACAGCTGCCACCTGATCAAGAAGCAGCTCCGAGTCCAGAAAGACTCCCGGATCTCACACCCTTCTTGAAATGCGGAAATGCTACCCCATCCAAATATGTCAGAGTCACAATCCCTCGGAAGCAAAACACTACCCTCTCAGCATAATTGGCAAGAGTACAACTCTGCTATCCTGAACTTTGTATTTGACCAGAAGGAAGGCAGTTGAGATTAAATGGCAGACCATCATTTGGTTATGCAAAGGAAGCTCCAGGACTGGGCTATGCAAAAAAGCCACACAACACACCCATACGGGCACCTGCCGGTCTTGTAGCAGTTCTTGCACTTGTCATAGCTACAAAGTCCACTTCTCATCTCAAGACTGCTTTTTCCCAATAGCTAGCTAAGAAAAGCTATCATCCTGGCCAGGTTGCCAGCCAGACTGCTTTAGCTCCCTGTTTTTGCCATGACTAAAATCAGGAAGTCAAATCTAAACTAGGGCCACAAAAATACTTTTTGGGCAAAATCAGAGCTTGAATCCTTCAAATCAAATCAATGCAACAGTTGTAGTGGTATAAAATAGAACCGGATTCACTTTGCATTACTGGAATAGCACCAAGTATAAATTTCCATTAGGCATTCTTTTTCCAATCCAGCCATCCTGCCAAGAGCAGCGGTGGCTCAGTGGTTAGAGTGCAGTACTGCGGCCTATTTCTGTTGCCTGCAATTTGGCAGTTCAAATCTCACCAGGCTCAAGGTAGACTCGGCCTTCCATCCTTCTGAGGTGGGTAAAATGAGGACCCAGATTGTTGGGGGCAACATGCTGGCTCTGTAAATTGCTTAGAAAAGGCTGAAAAGCACTGTAAAGCGGTATATAAATCTAAGTGCTATTGCTATTGCTATGTGGACTTCAATTCCCAGAATGCTCAGCAATGGCCCTCTTGGTTGGGGAACCCTGGGAGTTCAAGACTTTTACTTGGGATTGTCGGGGGGGGGAGGGGGGGGGAAGGCATCCAAATTGGAGAAAGCTGTTTCGAGGGAAGTATTCTCATTCATCTCTCCCTTCATACCCCAGCTGTGAAGGAGCTGAGCTAAGCTATCTCAAAGATTGAAATCACTCACGAGAGCCGATGCAGCAGGAGCTGGTACAAGGCATCTGAGGAGAGCTGATCCCGGGGCACAGATACTAGAAGGGGGTGACCAAAAAGTACGACCCCATAGTAGCTGTTGCTGTAGTCCCGGCCCTGGGTACGCTCCCGAAGGTAGATTGGCAGTACTACCGAGTCTGCTGAGGCTGGGTCTTCCAGGCAGGACACAGAAACCTCGTATCTGGAGGGAGATGGAGAGACATCCTATGAGGAGGTGGGGAGGGGGGGAAGAGGAGACTCCTTGCTTATTTATAGTGTTTCATTTCTCCAACCTAGCCTCCATTTAAATGCCATTCCACAGTAATAAGCAGAACCAGAAACGCACAATACACATAAAATTCTATAAACACAGTAGAAATAAACACTTTATACACCACAGACTGAGAGGCAATGAGCCACTAAACAGTACAGGGGAAACAGCGTCAATTACAATTACAACTGGAAGACAAATACAAAGGCCTCGACTTGATGGCTATACGGGCAGCCCTCGACTTACAACAGTTCACTTGGTGACCGTTCAAAGTTACAGTGGCACTGAAAAAAGTGACCGGTGACCCATTTTCACATTTATGACCGTTGCAGCATCCCCATGGTCACCTGAGTTGCATTCGGATGCTGACAACTGGTTTACATTTATGACAGTCGTGGTGTCCCAGGGTTATGTGATCGTCTTTTGAGACCTTCTGTCAAGCAAAGTCAATGGGGAAGCCAGATTCACTTAACAACCATGTTACTGATTTAACAACTGCAATGATTCACTTAACAAATGGGGCAAGTAAAGTTGTAAAGTGGGGCAAAACTCCCTTAACAAATTTCTCATTTAGCAGCACAAATTCTGGGCTCAATTGTGGTCGTAAGTCGAGGACTACCTGTAAGACCATAATGGTGACCCCAATCAAATTTCCTTAAGGAAAGGAAGATGCTCAAAAAAGCAACTTTGGGGGCAAGAAGTAGATACACCCTTAGGTGGGCAGCTTCAATTTTCTAAGTATACTGACATTCCCAACTTGCTTCCCACACTGAAGAAAATGTCCCCTAAGCTCTGAGAGTGTCCACCTTGAGCACCATCCCAAGATCTTCCTTCTCTACCTACTGCTGGGATAAAGTAACAGGACTTGATGCATATCATGCTCAGATCATGCCAACCCATTCAGCAATGACATATTTACCTCTTGTGCTCATTGCTCCTTCTGCTATCACAATTGACCTACACCTCTGCTTGCTGTGAACCTGACTATTCACTACAGTAAAACGCTAGTCTGAATTACAGGTCCATCTTATTATTCAGACTCATTGTAGTGGAAAATGCTCCACTGCATCCTATAGTGAGGAGGGGATTGGCTACCTGACCCCAAGATCCCTTCCAATTCTGTGAATCTACGATTTACTAGCTCTCACTCCTTTACCTTATTTTATTTGGTGCTTTTCCAATCTGGGCTTTTTAGGTACATCGACTGTGCTGACTAGAGTAATGAAAGCTATAGCCTGCTGCACTGGAAGGGCACCAGGGTAACAACTGCTTTGCCTTATATTATTATCCCCCTCCCAAGCTCACATAAAGATGTCATCCCGGTCCAGGATACAGCTGAGAGATTCTTCCCTCTGATAGATTTTGTAGAAGCGGTGACTGAACACATCGGCCACCATCATCTGGAAAGGAGGCAAAGAAACAGTCATGAGAAAGGGAAGACACAGAACAGGCTTCTACAGTCAATTGAGGCCTCTCTCCTGGCAAACTTACCCGCTCAGCAGGCACATCTGTGTGCTCTGATAAAGCATGACAGAGGTCTAGCACTTTCCCAGTTTTCGGGACAATCAGTCTATGCTGTAAAGAACAACAACAAAAGAGGCCAGGTCCAAATTAGTAAGAAAGTCAATTGAAAATCAAATCCTCATTAGGTTGAATCCATCTGCAGGACAGAAACCGATCTGGGGACAGACCTATGGGTCTCATTTAAGTGTAAAGTCGATAGTCAGATCTAAACTATTTAATTATTTATCTACTCTGCGTGCTTGCATTCTCTACCTTTCAGCATCAATTACAAAAATAAGTTAAAGCTATACAAACTCAGGTCAAATTTTGGTTCCATTTGGTCATTGTTGCCCAAATAATTGGAAACCCCTTTCCTGGGTTTCAGATGGGAACCTTTTTCCCACCCCAAGTATGAAGCTTGAAAATTTCTACATATATGACAAGGGTTCTAGGGCCGTTCCCCCACACTCCAGAACTCTCAAATCTCATTCAAATAAAGATATGCCACAAATTTCTTGCCACAGTAAGACGCCTTCCAGACAGGCTGTTGGTACCTGTTCAGGTTTCTTACAGGGATCCATGGATACAAAGAAAACCTCCATCACTCGGTCTTTGCTGATTGGCAGAGGGGCACTGAGGTAGCAGAAGGGGTCAAAGGTCACAGAAATTTTGTTACATTCAGGGCAAACCAATGTTGATTTGAAGAGTCCATGGAAGATATCAACAATGATGGAATTGTTGCGACGTTTGTGGTTGCGCCATGCTTCTTCTGCTACTTCCTGAACAGGGAGAGGTAGAATGAATAGTCTGAAAAGCTACAGCCTCTCTCTTCCCATGCTCACCCATTTTTTGTGAATTACAATTCTCAGCATTTCACTCTTATAAATACATTAGTTCAAGCGATGTTAACCACAACTTGAGGTCAAAGGCAAGTTTTCTATCTCTTCCTAGATGCTTAGAAGCAGAGACGTTTATCTTAGAATTTTACCATGGAGTTTGGCAACAAACACCTCAGAATTAAAGACAAATCTCAACCATCTCCCAAGGGCTTTTTAATTTTCCCCTGCTACCTTTATCTTTAAAGTAAAACCAATTATTCATGCTAGTCTTCATCTGCTGCTGGGGAAAAACTGCAAGGGGATAGGGGGAGAGAAAGAGGGGGTCTATTATATCACCACCAATTAATGCATAGCATTTGTGATGGAAAACCTCAAAGAATTTATAAGCATTATAAAACTGAGCACAGGAGTCTGAAGCAAGAATCCCATAGAAAGGAATAGTTGATGCATCAACACTACACTTTTCCAAAATGCCCCAGCCCTGTCAACCTTGAAATAGGTTATTCTGAGTTGATTCCAAACTTGAAATAGGCTATTCCGAGTCTTCCTGAAGTTGTACTACTTCCAAGGCTCTTGCAACAAGCACACAGAGCCTGTTCTGAGGTCAGGACTGAAAATTCTGCACTCCCACAGCACTCAACCCTTAGTGAAAGGGCATCCCCAGTTCATTGCAGTAATGGAGTGGTTCTTACTGTTCATTCTTTATGCCTCATTTCAGCAGACTCCAAGCCTCATCAAATTACATCCAGCTTCCTTTCTCTTTTACTGCCAAATCTCTGATTATTATGGAGCCTTTGGGAGCCCCCCTTTCATCACTGCACTGCCCTGCTCTTGCTCAGAGAGAACAAAAAATTGCTTTTTATTTCTATATACATACTAAGGTTTCAAGAAAAACCTCCCTCTCACGAAATTTAGATATAACAGATTAGACAAAACCAGTAACATTTAGAGTTCACTGAACTTTGGAGTTGAGGAACTAATACGAATTCCTCATGGACCTGCACTGGGAGTAAAGGATAGATTGATTGAATTTGCCTAGTCGCTTGCATCTTATTTCTGTGACTCTGGGCAGCTTACGAAGTTAACTACCCCATAGAAAAAATAAACCCATGTTGTAACAAGATTCATTAGAAAAACGTAAAAACCAAAGAACCCCATAATCTGTGGGAAAGCACCATTCATTTTTCTAGCACCACTACCAGATACCCGGGCCAGAGGACAAAGCCAGGTCTTCAGGCCCTTCCAGAAGGCCAACAAGGTCAGGGTTAGTCTGATGATGTTCCAAATGGCAGGTACCATGGCGGAAAAGGCTTTCCTCTTGGATGATAGTCATCAGATGATATTCCTTCATGAACCCACAACACGTCCTTCTAGCCAGACCTGACAGGTAGGTGTGATGGGCAAAAATCTTCCTTCAAGTACTGTTTTTCCATACCATGGTATAAAAATTGAAATGGACCAGAACAACACATGTGAAGATCACAATGGAAATTCAACAGATAAGATCTCCAGTCAGAAGCTTCCAGGTTTAATTATACGTTATTCCTACTACAAACACACATGTACTATCACCGCTGGCTAGAATCCAATTTGGATTCTCTGATATTTCCCTTACGGTTCATACTCACCTCATCGGGTCTCCCTGCTGCATCCTTTAATTCAATGTACTCTTTCTTCTTGACACGGTTGAGGTCCTCATGCAGGCCATCAAGCAGGAAGGAGAGAAGCTCCTGGGAATCGTGCTGCTGATAGCCAAGGAACTGAGAGGCAAAATGGCCAACTTTGGTCTGAATGGGATGCAAAAACAGGGCCTCTGAGATCAGCAAAGAGCTAGATAAAGACTTAAAAAGCAGTAAGATAAGAACACAACTAGCCTTGAACATTCGGGGCACGATGGAGCGGTGGTGACCAGACCACTTCTGCTTAATGAGATCCGCATAGGCTTCAGCAATTTCACCTTTCATGCCAAGAGGATTGCTGAAGTTTAGTTCGTCCAAATAATGATTATTGAGGAAGTATTCTGTCAGAGGGGGCACATTGCTCAGACACTGGAAGAAAGAATGAAAGCATGCCAAAAGTAATGTCAAAGAGTAGTTCATCTTTCAGAATGAAGCTCTGGGGGGAAAAAGCGTCTTTGACACAGAATCTTTTCTTTGTAAAAACAATGACATTAAAAGTAAGGTTAAACAAACTAATATTGACCCAGAAGTGAAGAACTTTTCCAGTAGCCATTTTTTTCATATAAAAAATAATGTACACCAAGGACAAATGTAGCTGTGATATTTATACAGACATTATTTTTATAATGGGAACACAAACTCTCATTGCTAAGGAAGGATAGGTGCAATTTAGCTTTTTTTTTAGTTTCAACTAGCCAAATGTCAGAGGAGTCCTTTCTGTTCCTTTTCCCATTGGGTAAAAGAAATGTTCGACTGTATTATTATAATCTATGTTGTTCTACTTTCTTCAGTTTAAAGTTAAGGAAGAGAAAAAAGGAGGGAATTATTTGCAAGGGAATTTAAAAAACAGAAAAGAGAGCAATCTTTAATTTATCAATTATTCCAAGTCATGATAAAGATGCTGTAATCAAAATTCCTTGAACTAGCAAATCCAATATTCTTCCACAGATGGTAAGCAGTCTACTGGTGGTACAAAAGGACCCTGGATGGGTTGCAACTCCCTCATCCAAATCCATGTGTGGGAGAGAAACAGGAATTTCTAATCATCTTTGCTGAGACAGTTGGTTTGTTGATTAAATGCTGCAGTGGGCAGGAAAAACCTATAGCTTCCTTGCTGTAAAGGGTGGTAAAGACATCATGACTCACTGGTATGTATGGGATAGAAATGAGAATTGGTTACAGGGTGATACTTGGGAGTGGAAGGTAAATATAAACAAAGAGGTGGTGTTATTAGGGTTGATATTAGGTTAGGATTGTACAGAGACTGATACAAGCAGACTTTATTGAATTATGTTACCGTACTGTAGGAGAGATCTCTTTTCTTTTGACTGGGATGCTGGACAATTAAATGCAACCAGAGGCTTATCACTAAGAGGTGGCTAGTAATATCATCATAGCTTTCCAGATGATTGAATTCTCAATTTTATGATTTGCAGTTCAAGCAAAAGCTATTGTCAATATTGTACTTTTTACAAGATTGACATTTATCATTATAGATAACACAGATAAATATATAAGTGCCCTTCTCAGAAAAGAGTGGGCTTTTTTTCCTCTTGGAAGCATCCAAGGATTGGTGAGTGTTAAGAAACAGTCAGCCAAGATGGTCAATTCCTCTACAATGTAACAGCTCCTCTAAATAGGCATTCAAGCAGGCAATGCCAACATACATAACCCATTCGTACGTGTGGGCATACATGTAACAACACTGGCAACGCATCTAATATACTAGCAGAATGTGAGCAAAGTTTTCATTCTGCTTAATGGCAAGTCATCACAGTACCCAAACTTTGGCACCAAAAGATCACTCATATTTCTTACCTGCAAAGCAGAGTTCATGAAGCATGTGTTCCCCAGGTTGGTAAGGCCGCAAATACCTGGCTGGCCCTGGTACCGCTCTTCCTCATCAATGGAATTCTTCCTGAAAAATGCAGGTAAAGTGAGACTGTGAAAAAGAGGAGGTGAAACCCCCAGCCTGGTTCCTGTTGGAGCGGAACGAGATCAGAAGACAGTTATACCTCCCAATGCTCAGGCAAGCTGGGAACTGGAATGCTGCCCAATTTTGAAAGTACAATCCACCCTAGACAGGGGATGCAGGTACACCTCAAAACTGTGGAAATGCTAATATAAATATTAGATACTCACATCATATGTGGTCTGGAACTGGGCCAAGTACCGTCTTTACTCCTGGTCTCCATTATCACAATCTGAAGGGAACAGGTACAAGTAGGAAAAGGTCAAGAGAGGCACAATAAAAGTAAAAAAAACAACCACCCTGGGCTACATTAACTGGTATATGGCTGGGCAACTGTCCATGACCTGTGAAGTCCTTGGGTCTCTCTGAGTTTGGTTGTTTCATTACCAAACTAGTTAGCATTATCAGCTTTGATGATGTGATCTAGTTTGATAATGAAATGTCCTCAACCAAGCTCAGAGATCATCAAGAACCTCTAATTTCAACCCTGAGCTACACATGTTCTCTTCTATCCGTTTCCGTGACTTCCAACCTGAATTACCATTTATTCAGTCAAAATTACTGGCTAATAAAAAGCATTACATCTATATTATTCTGGAGTTGCTCAAGCTTCTCAAACACATTTTAAAAAACTCACAGAAAGCAAACATGCTATAGTACTGTCCAGCTAAAAGCAATTGTATCTATTTTTATTGCTTTTACAGCATCTATCTTCTTGCTCTTATCACTTATCACTATTACTTGCAAGCCCAACAAGAGGGTCAAACATAATTTTCAGACCATTATTCGCATATCAAAGTAGTGCATGGCTCAAGGGCAGCACAGGCACTCCTATGATTTGTCAAAGATACAAACTTATCTTTCATTTTCTTTCCTACTGCAAGGCAACTCCCATAAGGTTTAACAAGATAAGCTAAAAATTTCATATGCCACAAATGCTAAGTATGGTTAATTTTGTGTTGCTGTTTTTGTTTGATATTTTGTGGGAACCCAGCCTACTTATAGTAATTCATTTATTGTTTAATACGTTATGTGAACCCAAAAAAATGACTGTTAAAAGCAACCAGGGAAAAGCATGTGAACCTAGATACACACACACACACACACACACAATCCATTCCATCTATTTTTCCATCTTGTATATTTTATATTTTTCTATTTTGACTTGATGACTTCCATGGAAATTGAACATTTTGAAGCCATTGGTGAATAGTTTCCCTTTAGAAATTATAATGCGAGACATAGCTGTTTCCAACAAAAGCAATAATTTATCATAGCCTCTAAGAGAGCACTCTCTCTCTTATAGTACTGGAGCATTCATAAACACCTAATTGTGGCCAAAGAGCTACCTTCCATGTTTCCAAATATGATTGCGATCATACATTTTCTTCAATGTTAAAAGGAAGCAGAGATATGAGATAGAAAAGGTTTTGGAGGATATTTGAATGTGTGATGTCAAGAAATACAGAAGGCTTAAGATCAAACTAGCTGTCCAGAAGTTCTTTCCCTTGTTAAGACGGATATCTGAGAAGCCATAAAAGTTCCCTAATAGGGAAAAGCATTCTGCGTGTCTTCCAATATCCTCCCTCAGAACAAGTGTCTTGAGACCTTCCAAAAGAGATTTCAGGAAGGAGTCCTAATCACACAACTAATAGGTCTCCTTACTAAAATTCATCTAGTGCTCGAGGGTGTCTGTGGGGTGGGGCGTTTCCCCCCCCCCAAAAAAAATAATTATTTCCAAGTATGCCAGCTGTGAAGCAGAGGTAAAGAGTGGCTTCTATCCAGTAAAAACGGTTCCCTTAAATCAGCTTTGCTATTTAGATAAGTGTACACTGTAGTCCAAACTTGCAGTCCCTCTCCAGGGACTCTGTCTGTCTGATTATCTCAAATCCAGTCTTTGGTACTGATAATCTCAAATCCAGTTCAAACTGCTATCTTCCAGATGGCTCCACCTTCAGCCAGCCTGCTCAATGTTGATTGTAACAATCAAACAGTCGAGGAGCAACAGGCTGTGGAAAACCAATTTATATAGATATGCCACAGAGACAAATCTTGGCACAAAACCAATTCTGCCTCTTTTTGTATACAGGCCAGCCTCAACCTGGTGACAGCAGCGTTACCTGCCCTGAACTTAGGCAGGCATCCAGCACAGTCATCTGCAAGTTTCGTAACCTCTCATAGGAGCCATCAGAATTTTTCACCCAGAGTCTTGATTCATCTTCCGCTGGAACTGAAAACTGATGCCGGGCCTCTTTTAGCACTGTATCTAAGGGGCAGGAGACAAGAGGACAAAGAGAAAATGACTTCTTGGGACAAATACCCATTGTTTTTCCCTCTCAGCTGAATTCAGAATTCCTGAGTCCTTACCAATGGTATCCATCCGGCTAAATTGAGTGACCACATGGCTGTCTACATCATTGTGCTGACAGAGGTACAGCTCTACTAAGTAAACCTCTACTTTCTGCATGCTAGGAAGGTCTACCACCTGGGAAGGGAGAATCAAAGTGAAGAATCAAACAAGGGACAGAATATCAATAAGAGAAATTGAGAAAATCAGCATTGGTAGATACTTATTACTAAATTCTCTCTGAAGAGAGAGCCAGAAGAGGAAAGCCAACCCCATCCAAACCTGAATGGCCCTTATTTATCAGTAGAACACATCGTTCTTTCAGGAAAATATGTAAAAAGAAGCAAAAGCTGTAACACTAGAAAGAACCTAGCAGGATGTCCATCAGTATATGGGCTACACAAGGAGCATTCATGGCAAGAATAAGATCCATGAACTAATAATCCCCATCAATTTTATTTTCATTACCTATTATAAGCCACTCCCCATTCTCTCAACCCTTCCAATTTACCATTAGCAAGAGGTAGATAATGCTGGGGAAAAGATTACTTTTAAAAAGGTAGCATATACATTAAGTATTATTAAATTCTATCTCTAGAAAAAAATCTTTTACTCACATAGGGAGTTAAAAGAGTCTTTGTTCTCTGGGCACCTTTTCTATTAATTGCAATGGAAAATGCTGCAGGGCACGCAAATTCCAAAGAAAATCTTTGCTTCTCAACTCCAAATTTCTCACCTTTCGTTCAATGGCTGGCTGGCTATGTTCAATGCCATACCAGCTCACCAACTTGTCCCACACTTCCTCTGGCACCAGAATGTACTCTTCATGTTCTACCAGCCTATCCTTCAACCGGTAAGACTCCAAATCTGGAGAGAGAAAGAAGGAAGGCAGGCTGAAATCATGGAGGACTCACCCTCTTTAAAGAAGCCCATAGCTTAAGAGCAATGGTGAGGCCTCGCCAATTTTGGCATTCATGAAAAGGAACCAAGCTTATTAACTGCAAGTACTTAATATGGAAATATTTTTCAGCTTCCATAGAAGGCCCCTTCTCATAAAGCCAGTATGGTATAGCAATTACTGCTGAAATTGTGCAGAAAGCCAGATTCAAAGCCTAAGTTACCTGCAAAATATAATGTGAAGTTGGGTCTATAATTTTTTTGAGATTTGCACATTGTGCTAATTATTTTATTTATCTTATGTTTGTTTAGCATCCCATATGAACCCACTCATTTTTATCTTATTCATATTAGGTTTTTGTCTTATTCATATTAGGTCATCTCTGCTGAAGTGCAGTGAGAAAACCCAATGTCACTTTTCATTAACCCAACATATTTTATTGGTTTATTGCAATAATCAAATGTTGCAATCTGGAGCCTTTTAGAAGAAGAGAAAAATCACATAATTCATACCCTCCAGATTAAGTAATGTGGAAATTTATCTGAAAGGCAGAGAAGAAACCTCAAAAAAAAGAAATAAGACAGAGTAAACCATACCTTCAAAAAGTTCAGCATTGTTGATCCGTCCAGGGAAAGCATTTGAGTTCTGATCTCCAGATTCCACATAAACTTTCCACTGCTTGTACCAATGATTTTCCAGCAAATACCTGAGCAAGGAAGCAGATAGCTCAAATCTAAATCAAGACCACACTCTAACATACAATAAGGAGCAGTTACTGGTACCAATTCTTCTCCCTTCATTCCCAATCACAAATAGGATTATAAGAAGTCCAGGCCTCAGACTGAAACACCGGCTGGCTATATGCATCTGATTATTTATTTATTTATTGAATTTATATTGCCACCTATTCGCCCACGGTGACTCGTGCTTTATTGTATAATAAAACTAACAAAACTAACAAAATAAAAACAAAAAGAATCAAATAATTAAGTACAATATAACAAAATCACCCCCCAACTCCCACCCCGACAACAGCAGATCACACAAGCCATTTAATGGGCTCCATCCCTCTCTGGGTTCCCCAGGCCCGCTGGCAGAACCAGGTCTCCAGCGCCTTCTGGAAAAATATTAGAGTGGGGGCCATTCTAAACTCTGGGGAATGATGTTCCAGAGAGAGGGAGCCACCACAGAGAAGGCCCTTCTTCTGGGTCCCACCAGGTGTATCTCCCTTGGGGATGGGACCCACAACA
>JANHFL010003638.1:184324-201742 GCA_032468155.1 Oxyrhabdium leporinum | reverse complement strand
GGGAGGGAGGGAGAGGGAGGGAGAGAATATATGTGCATGCAAGCTGTATAAATTTTAGCACTAGAAATGTGCTTTATCAAAAATATTTTCAGTACAAAGGGCAACCATCACATTCTGTCCTGGATGTCCCACCCCAAAATGCATTCTTGACTCCTTTGCACACCATTACTCAGCCTGTTGCAGGACCTGTGATGGGCCTATCTCCAAAGACCGTCCAAAAGCTTCAGTGAGTACAAGGAGCCTCTGCCCAGAATTTGAACAAGGCCAGGAGATCAGAAAATATTCCTTCGATTTTGTGCCATCTCCTGGTTGTCCAGAAGCTTTCATTCCTAATCTCAGATGCTATCTTAATTTCTGAATACCTGGAGGCTTGATTATCTAAAAGACTAGTCCCATCCCTATAAATCCTCTCTATCTGGCTACTTAGTCATCTATTATTTGATGACTGTTTGATAAGGTTTACATTAGAAAATCTTCTGGCTCCATTTACCAGTGCATTAAAGTTTCACATCAGAAGTTTAGACAGGCAGCAAAGTCTGATACCTTCACCGATAACTAATAAAAGGTGCTTGGGCTTAAAGAAGCTTTGCCAAGCATCCTATGATCTTGCTGCTATAGCCACTCTCCTTTGTGGGCTTTTTAGCATAATGTTCTGTTAAGGGTACAACCAAGAAAAGCAACTGTAAATAAATCAGTTTTTTAAAAAAATATCTGCTACCAATTCTCCCTCCAAGGAGGCGAAGATCAAGGAGGGAACTCACCATTATCGCTGCTGTTGTTTTCCTCTATATTAATGGGTTCATTGAGGTTTTTCTCTACAGTTCGGCTCCCCCGCAGCGTCATGGACAGCTGCCTCTTGATCTTCTTCATCCGATCCATGATGGGGAAGGGGCTGGAGTCACTGCTGAAGGTACGGGATGAGGAAACGTTATCCAGTGCGTTAAACAAGCAATTTTATTTCGTATAGAATATGTCAGATGTAGCAAAACTAATGCAGCATTAGACTGCAGCTCAGATTCTTGGCCAAACAGTGGCTGGTAAAAACTTCAAATGAATGCCGTCAATAAAAATGGATTAAAAAACCAAAGTGACTCACCCAAGTTCCTCCAAAATTCAAAATCAGAGACTTTCGTATGTTATCGACATATGATTCTTAAGCAATATTTTTAGATAATACATAGAATACATCTGTACAAGCCTAAGATCCAGAAGATTATAGCCAAAGATTTGACTGGAGATTTCAAACCAGAATCAAATCTTTTACTTTCCTTGTTTCCCAGATTGAATAGTTCAAGTTAAAGCAACCTATGGTTCCAACAGCTCCATCCAGCTTGACCAAAGGTACCAAAACTGCTCTGTATCTTTTCATGTTTCAGATTCATCTTCCATGTTTTAGCCCTTTCTATTCACTCCTACGGAGAACTTCCCTTTTCATATCGCAACCACCGTTTCCTAGTCCGCAACCTGTATTCCTCGGCTTCCCTGGTTGCACCTTAGTTGGACTCCTCCTTTTTCCACCGTTCCATCCCTAGGACTACCTGCTCATTCCCCTTCTAGGTTTTGACCAGCTCTCCTGGTCATTTGTTCTTTTGTGAAAATAAAGCATGACAGCCAATCACTGCCAGAAACTACAGAAGCATCCACCGCCATAAATTCCCAGCACCGGTGCCATGTATTGATACAAATAAACATATGGTTTTTAATGTTTAAGGAGATGGAAGAATAAAATAACTTCTGTTTCTGCATACTGAAGGTCAGTGCAGATATGAATGGCAGGGGAATAGCTCACAGAACCAACAGCATGCTGTTTATCAAATTAAAACTAGGGCAGAGCGCAGCGAGCATCCTACACAATGACACTATGAAATTCACCACTGTACAGCTATCTACGCTGGGGATTAGATAGCTTCATAAAGAATACGACTGATAGTAGCTATTACCTCCAGTACAGAAGAAGCCTACGTCTCAATAACTGTTCCTTGAGGGAAAGAGAGGGAACCCGATTAAACTTGTATGATACTTAAAGGGTTCCTGAAAGCATCTGGTTACCTACCAACTGTGGGAACAGAGCACGTTGCCTAAGTGGCCTTTGGTATGATGTAACAGATATTGTGTTGTATCCTCCAAAATAAAAAATAAAATCTGAAAATCCAGGAACACAACCAGCCTTTTTTTTTTTTAATTTCATCTTATAGTGACCCTCTTGCTTGAACAAGCCAGGTGGATGGCGGAAGCAGTAGGCCTTACTCTTCTTGGTCAGAGAGGTTCTACTTAGCTGTTCACACTTTGGTCTACAAGTAGCCCTCGACTTACGACCACCATTAAGCCCCTAATTTATGTTGCTGAGTGAGAAATTTGAAGTGAATTTTGCCTCATTTTACAACCTTTCTCACCACAGTTGTTATGTCAATCACTGCAGTTGGTAAGTTAGTAACCCGATTGTTAAGTGAATCTGGCTTCCCCATTGACTTTGGTTCTTCAGAACATCGCAAAAGGAGGTCACATGACCCCGGGACACTGCAACCATCATAAATATGAACCAGTTGCCAAGCATCCAATTTCTAATCACGTGACCATGGGGATGCTACAACAGTGGTAAGTCTGAAAAATGATCACAAGTCACTTATTTCAGTGCTGTTGTAACTTTGAACGGTCACTAAACGAACTCTTGTAATTCGAGGACTACCTGTACTGGGCTTTCTCTGATCAACAAGATTCCTCGGACTTATACTGGCTTCCACAAAAGTGAGACAATGTTCCTCTTCCAGGGTTTTGTTTGTTTGTTTGTTTTTTAAAAAAAGCTAATACTGAAGCTTAACACCAAACATTCTCTCCTTCACTATCTCTCGGAAAGTCATTCAAAACCCAATGAAATTGAGAAATTCCCAACTGTATTGCCCATTAAGCACCCCAACCTTTTCACCCGAATCCAGTGAAGGAGCTATTCTAAAGATCCACTCTGACCTCCAACAGGAAAGAACTGAGGAAACCAAAACAAGCCTAGCTGGAATGGCTTTATAGCAAGGACTCAACAGGCAATCTCTTTTTATAGTATGAAATCATTAAATGACAGGAGGTAGAATGGACTGAAGAACAAACATACTTCCCGAAAGGTAAATTCAAGTAAAGCTTGCCAGGAGGCAATCTCACGACAACTCCCTTCGGAGAAAAAAAAATTATAAGCAACACGGTTTAGATTTCCACCTAAATGTGATAACCCCACTGGATATCAGGGTATAATGTCAAAGGCAGCTTATATGAACCATCATCTGGACACCGTGGAAAACTACACAACCTAGCAATAAAACAGTCAATGGCCTGAGGAAAGAACTAGTTCCTGGGATACCTGCCAGAGACTGGAAAACATCAACAGATTGGCCATCCACCCTTCCCCAAGCTTCTGCTCTCAGAGCTAATTATTTAGTGATGAAGGAAAAAATAATGCATGCCTCAAAGGTGTAGTATCAATTCACGTGGAATGACACACAGGGCTGTCTTTACAAAAAGGGAAAGGCAACTTCCTCAGGAGGCAGAGATAGGTGGAGACCTGGAATGGTAGCGAAGCAGGGAAGGAAAAAGAGCTCTTATGTCCTTTGTCACCTGCCCTGTAACCCAATTAGCCACTTGTCCTCGGGCACAAAGAAGAATGTTGTATAGCCAGCTTCTGTGCGTGGAACTGGGCCTAGAGACAAATAAGACACAAGAGGTACGCCAAATTGCAGCTTCCAGAAACTCAGGCACAAGAATATATTTCGCAAATAGTAGGATTTCTAAGGTAACAATCGGATGAGAAGGGTTTTTCAACAGCAATAGGTTTAAGAGTTCACCATTTCGAGCCATCAAAGAGGAATGCATTTGGTGAACTTTCTGCACATGTCAGGGAGAAGGGCAAAATAAGTCTTTTCTTTTTAAAGGCTGACTTTTTATGTCATACTTATCACCAAATTGGGATCTGGGAAAATGTTCTGCCCTGGGTCATTGTGGCTGACAATACAATTAGCATAATTGATGCTAAGTACATAATTTGAAGGGTGTGAGTCCCTGCAGAAAGCCTCCCTTTCCCAACTGTGGCATTACTGAGGAAAAGAAGGTTGACGTCATCTGAGGCCTGAGCAAGCTATGTTTGGTTACAAACCAAATTTGGAGGCTTTCTTGCTCTCTCATCTACTTCTGGAGCTTTTACGAAATTTAAGCACAAAGATTGGAAGCGAATAAGAAATCTGCCCGATCTAGCCAGACACTTCACAGATGAGATCCAAACCCAGTTAGGATGCACAGATACTGGGATCTGCTGAAGGCCATAATTTATCAAAAGTGGAATAAGCTTTCCCTCTTCGCAGAGGGGGCCTACGTACAAAGTGGACAAGTCTAACGTCATAGCTATATTTTGCTGCAAAGTGGCCGTGACATTCCTAGTATTAGCCACTTATTGCACATTCAAAATGCTACATCTGCTTGTAAACAGAACAAATGATTTCCCCCATTTAATACCCTTGTGTATTCACTGTCTTTCCTACATGCAGACTCTGCAAAACGCTTCAAGCTACCAAGACAGGCACAGCTCCATCAACCACGAACAATGGCTAATGATTTATTCAAATGCCTCCCCATGTTTCATTACCGCAGGCAGACCGACAGCAACAAAAACAAAAAAACAAAAAACCCTCCCACCAGATTTATTTATATACTCCACTGCAGCCTAGGTAGCCATCAGACCAGCCTGGTCCAAACTTGTACCTTGATTGAGTAGCAATCAGCAGGGGAAAACTTTCCCAGCAAGGAAATTAACATGATCGCATATTTATACCTGTTGTTAAAACTGTAGCTGCAAGGGGCGTGCAAAACATTTCAAATTCAAAATGGCTCAAGCTCACCATCCTCTGATTCTGAGTTCAGAATACACATTGCAGGTGTGAAAAAGGGAATTCAAACATTTTGCACGTTTTCACTTTTCAAAAAATCATTTTATTTGGGATTATTAGCACAGTCTCTTTCTATGCTGGTATAGGACACTGTTATTTGTAAATATTCAGTAAAGCAAGCTTTTCAGCTGTATACATTGAATGATAAAAAGGAGATATTGAAACCAAAACCTCCAGTCACTCAGTTCAGCAGATGCCTCAGATCATGGTACACAAACTTTGCCTTCCACAACCTGTCCCCTGTATATTTGTAATATTCCAACTCCAACTCTGGACCTGCATGGTCATTAAAAATCCAATAAAGCAAATAAAGCATATTTTAAATTTTAAGTACAAATTTTTGGCATAAACAATACTCAGCACAATCCAAAAAACTATGTATAAATAGCAGTCCTATTTTGAGCGGAATTTGAACAGACAGCTTGAACGTTAAGGATGCAAGTTGCAATATTGAATGGCTTAAGCATCAGATACATTATAGTTTTGTACCTTCTAACCTTGAGTTCCTGAAAGAAAGGCAGGATGTCTATCTGATAAATCCATATCTTTAAGGGTAATGCTCAGGATCAGAGGAAGACAATTTGATTTTGCTGAATACTAACAATGCTGGAAAGGGAAATGAATGCTCACTTCTTTTAGAAAGGACTATTTTATAAATTTGTGCTCCCCATTTCCACAATGCATCTTCTCCAGCTCTGGGTAGGAAAATATGGGGACCTCTACCCAAGTTTTTCCAATTACCTACCTCGGCTATGTTCCTGCCAGGCCCACAACCCTTGAGTCAAAAAGATATGACAATCTGGGAGCCCAGGATTATGAGACAGGCAATGAACAGTAGACAGGCTGTGAGTGAAGATGACATCCTTCACCTCAGTTTGTCACTTCGTGTTAAGGAAGAGCAGAAGCCCTCATTAGCTTGGGATAATTTTAGGATGTAGAGCTATTGCCACCAGCACCCCCACCAGAAAATGTATACAGGAAATACAGCAGTGATGTTATCCAATAAGGGGTGCCCAAAATTCCCAGTCTTCCATTGGAAGCATTGGAGTTTGAGGGAGTATGTAAAATAGGTATATTTTACATCCTATTTCTTCAGAAATATATATATATATATATATGTCATCCAGTTTTGATAGTATGATCAGGGGAAGCCTTGGCTAGAGGCCACATGTGGCCTTTGGGTTGTCCACCATTAGTCTACAGCAGTGGTCCCCAACTTTTTTGGGGTCTGCAGACTGGCGGCAGCAGTGGTGGCAGCAGCAGGGGGCAGAGGGGATGGTTGCTTGTGCACAACCTAATCCAATGTATGCACAAATAAAGCTTTCCACGCTTGCCCGCAGCTTGCACGGCCCTGGTTCCCAACAGCCCAGGGATTGGGAACCCCTGGCTTACAGAACAAAGAGCAGCTCTCTGAAATTTCAGATAGAGGTTTTTGTCAGCGCCATATGATTTTTGCAAGGCTTCCTAACTGTTTTATATCCTTTGCCAATAAAACGATGAAACCAGCTCATAGCAACAAGTCATGTTAAACTGCACTCCTCTGTGTTCTAATAATCACATATCAACAAGGGTTCTTAACTATAGTATAGTCTACCCATCACCATTTCTGGCCCATAGATGTTATAACTGATATATTTGTCTGGGTCGCAGTTATGTTGGGATTGTTGACTACACCATGTTTACCAAAGAATTCCTATTAAACAAGAGTAAACAGGCAATCCTCTTCCAAAACAAATTGCAGAGTGAAGCAACCAGGAGTTCCAGAGGTCTCTGTCTCAGGTGAGACCAGCATTCCTTCCCTCTTTTATCAGAAGAAGTAATTTGGTTAGCCCAGGACTCTGATAAGCAGATCCAGTCCTTGACCCATGGTTTTAGAGGGGTCAAGGAAGGAGAATAAATGTAAAAATTGCAACTTCTGATGTTTTGCCAAGCTCAGCTCGTAGGGCAAAAGATCAAGAGGGACAGATAACCAACAGTGGTCTTCATAGGGGGAATTCACATCACCTGTCCTTGAAGTGACAACAGCAGGTATCAGCCTCAATTATTTCAACTGAATATAATTTCATTAATTTAGCACCCACCCATAATATCTCATAATGTCAAGAGATGGTGTCCATCACTTGGGGGGGGGGGGGAAACTGGCAACACAACAATCTTTGACATACACTGGAAGGGGGCCACAGGAACACATCTCCGAAGTGCTAAATGGATAGCGGGCAAGAAGTAGAAAGAGAGAAGTTGGATTTGCATACTATGCTGAAACCATATGTATTTTTCTTTGCCTAAATCTGGATTCAGATTTTGATTCAGAAGACCATGGTTGATCAAATCACGATTTATCACAATAACCAGGTGATTACATGTGCAAGTATCTTGATATCTGTCTTCCACAAATCCTGGGCTTTGTTTTTAGCCTTGGCACTGAAGTCTGATCTAATGTGTAACTCTAGTCCTCATGGGTATACAATAAACACAGGCCCCAGATAATAGAAGACCAAAAAGCGGGGAAGAATTCAAACCACTTTTAAAAACATATCAATACAGCAGTTATCTTGCTGGCTCCATCCATGTCTGAGTACTTCAGCATACTATATCTGACAGTGACAAGGCCCAATGATAATAACCATCTCTTCTTGTATATCTCAAACTCTGTTCCTCAGCCATAAACACATACATACGTGAGTGACAGAGAAACTATATACTTTCTATAAAAGGAAGTCTGTACAACTGTTTAGTGACAGTTCAATGCTACAACAGCCTTGGAAAAAGTGACTTTCTGACCAATACTTGACGTTACGATCACCGCATCACCCCCAATTACATGACTGCAAATCCAGCACTCGGCAACCAGTTCACATTTACAACAATTGCAGTGTCTTGCAGTCACATAATTGTAATTTGCAACCTTTCTATCAACAAAGTCAATTAGGGAACTCGGGTTCACTTAATGGCCACATAATTCACTTAACCAACCGCAGTGATTTTTCTTAGGGACCATGGTAAAAATGGTTGTAAAATTGAGTCTGTCACATACTGACTCAATTTATAATCACACTGGTTTATGACAGAAATTCTGGTCCCAATTGTGGTCATACGTTGAGGACTATCTGAGACGACACAGACTTTATTTCACTCGTGCTGCGGTATACTCTCTATCAACAGCTACAAATATGTCTATTTTTAAAACTCTATGTAGATTCATTTACATATGCAGCAGAATATGGTCACATAACACTGACAATGTACCACTACAGCATTATTAATGTTCACCATGCAGAGAAAGAAAATCTCTGCCAATTAAAAAAAAACAAACTAGAACAGTAGAATGATATGACTTGTAAAGGTTTACAATAACAATGACCAACGGAATACAATATAGTATTGTACCTCTTACTGTGATATCAGTGTTTCCTACTTCTAGATATATTTTAAAGATTTTGTACGCCTATACTACAAACCCACAATAGGTCTATCTCCACTTTACCAAAGAAAAAAGAAAAAAAAAAAGCAAACATGCCCTTAAGTCAAACTTGACTCTTGGGAGATTACATCTACATAGTGTTCTTGGCTGTCAACAGTGGTACTATTCTCTTTCAGATTTTTTTTTTTCACCTTCTCACTCTCAAATTTCTGGGTGGTTCTTCATCAAAGTACTAATGAGAGCTAACCCTGTTTCGATTTTGAAATCAGCCGACGTTAGATATCACCAGCTAAGATATATTCTTTGAATCCCCCTCAAACAATTCTGGGGTTGATATTTTAGTGAGAATAATGTTGTAATTCTGTATAGAGAGAAAGCATTATGCATTCTACTTCATCAAAGTGTAACTCCCAAATTTAGCTGGAGGAGAGCGAATGGCTATTAAACTGTGGCATGAATGAATCCTAAGGTCAAGATTGGGACACACAGCCTATCAGTGTTACTGACTAACAATTCCCATCAAACGTCCCAAAGGTGGTTTTTCAGGAGGCAACTGGACTTTCTTGTTTTTCTTTGAAGGCTGAAGCTTCGTCAGCTCTGACTGGATGGTGGGGAATGGAGGGGTTTATATTCCTTGCAGACAGCTGGTCATTTGCATTCTTTTAGAGGGTTGTTGAGGCCACTTGAATATTTATCTGTATCATACTCCCAACACCATTCAAAGGGTGTTTATCCCAAAGTGGATAGCTAAATGTCTATGGAGATTCTCAGTCATCCAGGTCGTGGTTGTCCCAAAGGTGCTTTTTTAGGAGGCAACTGAACTTTCTTGTTTTTCTTTGAAGATGTTTCATTTCTCATCCAAGAAGCTTCTTCAGCTCTGCTTTTCTCTGTTTTTCTGAACGGATTTCCAGAAAAATTGCAAACTGCAGGAACCATTTGCGCTTCAGTTTGAGATGCAGACCACACAGACTCATCCCCAACAGCCTGCGCCTGCCTTCAACAGTGAAGGGACACAGGGCAGAAAACATCCTGCAGCCAAGAAGACTCCACACACATTTGTACTACTCAGGTGACCCTGAGGACACAGATAAACATCCAAGTAGGCTCAACCACTCTCTAAAAGAATGCAAATGATCAGCTGTCTGCCTGCAAGGAATATAAATCCTTCCACTCCCCACCATCCAGTCAGAGCTGAAGATGCAAAACAAAACATCTTCAAAGAAAAACAAGAAAGTCCAGCTACTTCCTGAAAAAGCACCTTTGAGACAACTGTGACCTGGATGACTGACAATCTCCATAAACATTCAACTCCCATCAATCATCTGACCAACAGGACTGTGGGGAAACTGTGAGGACTGTGGGGAAACAGCTCAGTAACATTTGGGAGACTCTAGATTCCCCAATGACTTACACAACTGAGCATTCAACATGGCATCCCTCCACACCCAAGTTTACA
Organism: Oxyrhabdium leporinum; assembly: GCA_032468155.1. NCBI lineage: Eukaryota > Metazoa > Chordata > Lepidosauria > Squamata > Cyclocoridae > Oxyrhabdium > Oxyrhabdium leporinum. The sequence goes on along the minus strand of JANHFL010003638.1, from coordinate 191,943 downwards.
TGGCACAATGCAGTCATTCTCTACGGGATTAAAAAGTCAACCTAAACTAAAGGCTGTTCTAACATATGGTAGTCAACTTGTTTTTTAAAAAATATTATTATTCTGTGTCTTGAACTTCATTTGGCCATTTACGCAGCAGATCTTATTCACATTAATCTCCATGGAATTCAGGCTCATCAGACAAAGGTTTATCATTAAATTTTTCCCAGCTACAAAAACTAATTAGGCTGTAGGAAGACCTAATTAAACACACACAAACACACACACTTCATTACATATGGGTATACAATTGAATTCTGATTCAATTCCAGCAGCATTCTCGAAGCTGCAACTTAGAGCAGCCACATGCAAGAAACGGTATTTTCAGAATCGTATTTCTGATGATGAGAGAAACTTGGAAATGTACTGGTTTTACTTTTATGAAAGACCCTTTGATGTTTACTGCTACCGCTCACGATCTTCTGCAAACAATTTTCTGCATGCCAACTTGCAGAAGATGCCACTTGCCCACTTGCCCACAAACAACAAACCCCATTCTTTTCAGTTGTGTTTTAAATCAGAAACAAGAGTTTGGATTTGGGGGAATAGTGAAAGAGGCTTTGATTGGCAAGCACTGCGGACCAGGGAAAAGCTTTAGGAAAGGACTGAACTGTGCAATTCTTCTTTCAGTTTAAACTTTAAAGCATGGTTTTCGCTTACCTGGGCCACACTGAGTGAAGAGGAATTGCCTTGGGCTGCACATAAATATATTAATATAGTTATAAATATATTAATATCATTATAAATAACAAACTTCCTTTATTTTTGTATATTTTGTATTATCTTTTGGGGCCTCATTACTGATTGTCAAGGGCCAGACCTGTCTGGCTCAAAGACAACCATTCTCAGTCATCACCACAAAAAGGGGATTTTAGCAGGTTTCCTGGTTCAGTATTTGACATGTAGGCAGCTCTTGACTAGAAGTGCTGATTAAATAAACAAGTCTGAGAATTTTGTTTCTTTGTAAATACAGATTTCCTTCAAAAGTTTGATTGCCGTTTTGTTTTCTGCCAGAAAAATGAAATATGTTAAGTAAATGTGTGTATGGGGGGAAACCCTAGATAAACTGGGGGAGTATTCAGGTCTCTCGTTTCCAATTCAAAAAAAATCATCACCACCACCCCCAAAATCAGCTCTGCTTCAGCAGCCTAATTTTATGACTACAACCTATTCTACAAGTCAGTATGCAAAACTGTTTGCAAACAATGAAGTGGCAGGAATTTTAGCACTGAAGTTTTTAGCGGTCTTCTGCAATTAGCAGAGGCAAAGGCCTTTGCCAATCCTTTGCTATTCTTCTGCAAGTAGTGCTGGTCTTTGAATATATGGGGTAGAATTGTGAGGGAGAAGCCTGATAGGAACACACTGTCACTTGGAAATAAAGCCACACATTTAGGAATTGCCCAGTCTCCTTTCCTCAAAGCACATTCATCCTCAAAAATGTAGTCCTGGAACATGTCAATGGTAATCAGCTTCTATAACCACCTGCCCTAATATGGTGTGTTTTGCAAGGACATTCTGACCATTTGTCATACAGCCAGATATATCTTTATTACGGACACTGATCAGAATATACCATTCGTCACAGTAGCTATGAATTCAAGGAGCTGTAATCCCCAAACATTTGGAGGTTGCTAGTACTTTGTAAAGGATCAATACAAAACATCAAGTATGAAGTCCTCTTTTCCCCCAAAAAAATAGTTTTCATTTTGTTTTGCTTTGTCTTAGGAAATCTGACAGCGCAATGATGGATTGGCTAATTAAATTTCTAGTGATGAAGATTCAAAGCTCTACACACCAGGCTTACTGATAATAATATAAATAATTAGAAAATACATAACCCCTTGGGCCATCTTTCATTTTCTCACCAGATTGAGGAATCTGGCCTTCAACAACGAGGGAACTTCTGAAGCTGGTGCAGTGGTTAGAATGCAGTATTGCAGCCTAATTCTGCCCGCTGCTAGCAGTTCAATTCTCACTGGCTCAAGGTTGACTCAGCTTTCCATCCTTCCAAGGTCGGTAAAATGAGGATCCAGATTGTTGGGGACAATATGCCGACTGTAAACTGCTTAGAGGGGGCTATGAAGCAGTATATAAGTCTAAGTGCTAATGTATTTTCTTCATTGGAAAAGTTGGGATACATGCAGAGCCTTGAAAATAGCCCATGTGGAACTGTACAGCATAGTCAAACATGAGCACAAGAAATGCTTTATGACATTGGTATTGTGTCATAAATTGTTTATAGTAATGTTTATGTCATAAAACATTTTATAAAATTTACCAAGTTTCTATTCCACATGGGATTCCAGATTTTGGACACATTCTGTAAATTAGGTTATTTAATGTATCTTGGTTCAAAAATGGCTGCACCAGTTCACCCAATTAAATGTTACTAGAGTGTTTTAGTAGTATATAAATAACACACAATATCTATCAGACATACGTCATATTTTTAGACCATCTATGGAATTTAAGGGTGAACACTGAGTAATTTGCCTCTTACAGGCTTCCCAATCTCATTCTCACACTCAATTTTAGGATAATAAACCACCACCAAAAATATTTTGCCCGTGTTTGGTGATACGGTCCAGGAAAGGGGGTCCTGTGGTTGTCTGTATCTGCTCTGAGCAATTACTGTATCCTGGAGACACCAGTATGATACTGCAGCCCACAAGAAAACCATGAAAACAGACCAAGAGAACAGCGCTTCCATAATCTGGAATGGGGCGCTTTTCTTAGCTGGATTTAGAAAGGCCTCATTAGAACAGTTTCAGTTCAAAGAACACCAAATTCAGAAAGAAACACCAAGCTCAGAAAGACTTCAATGTATTTACAAAATGGCAAAAGTTTCACTACATTGAAAAAACTACTGTAGTTCAAAACAACATGGCGGTGGAGTATACTGGTATTTTTTTAATCCCACTTTTATTATTTTTAAATAACTCAGGGCAACGATCATAACACTATTTCTTCCTATTTCCCCCCACAACCACCAGTGCATCTGAAGAACACTTTTGTGTTCCTTTTTTATGCTATATAGCTGGATAAAACAAGCACATTTTGTGAATGGAATGAACATCTGCACCATGCATATACAATACAGGCATTCCCACCCATTCCTTTGTGAAGAATAGCTCTTCCTAACCATGTGCCCTTCAAATATATTGGGACCTAGAATTTCAGCCAACAATTCTGAAGATTGCATCCCCAATGGTTCTGTGTGATGCTCACAACAAAAGGCAGTCCTAAACAATGATGAACTGTACATGTGGCTTTCATTACAGGTAGTCTCATTTAATGACCCTAATTGGGATTGGAATTTCTGCTAAACAAGCCTCAATTTGGCATGTGAGAATTTAACCAATATGGTAGGACTAGCAAATGCAGTTACAAAGGCTCCTGAAAAACCATCATACCCAAGATCCGGATATAAAAGGTTAGTTCTCTGTAGTTCCACTCTAAATGATGCCAGAAAAAAATACCAATAACAATTGAGAAAATCCCTTAACAATTTTCACAAAATGTCCAGGTTGCAGCTCTTGCCTTAACTTTAAGAAAGAGCTCTTTTGTCACGGAAGCCCTAGCTCACTATAGAAAAGGAAAATTCTAGAATTACCTGTTTGGGGAACATTTCAGAGAAGCTTTCCTCAGAAATCTGGTAAGCAAAGGGCAATCTGATTTTGAAAGGAAGCTTCTTAAAAATACTTCCAATTTTGCAAACTTCTATTTCTCTGTCAGGAATCTGAAATAAGGCTGAACCTCTAGAGCTACAGCTGATCAGGAAGGCCATCCTGCGGCACCACAGGAGAAAGCTGGCAGCTTTATGATTCATTTTGATAGAGGTGACATTCAAGCTTGCATCTCTTGCCTTAAATTAGATGTTGTGAGATATCCTCAGTCTTTCCCTAACATGAAGGAAAAATAATCACAGATTGGGTTAAATTCTACTCTCCATTACAGAATACTCAGCGCTTGGAGTAACAGGTCAGTAATATAGTTTAAAACATTGTTTATACTAAATTTCTTGAATTCATTCAAGGAATTCCTTCCTTGAATTAAGGTTTTTAAAAATGCATTTATATAAGATGGGCAAAAAAGGTAAAAAGTTTGTACTGGAAACTGACAGTACCAAGGGCGCATTTGTTTCAGAAAGATCCCTTTGAAATGGAAGATAGCGGCACTATTTTTCAGTATGTGCATATTAAACAGTAGGAAGCAGGGTGCCACACCATGCCTCCCCGCTGACCCACCCTAGTTCCCATCTGCCTTCTTTTATATTTTATATGCAGCAAAATATACCACGGCAGGAAACAAAAACCACATGGAAATTCTTTAAACAAGTACTTTAAATAAATACTGACTTCTCGTGCAATGAGTGAAACAGAGTATATGCATCAGGAAGCGAAGGAAATAAAAATCATTATTTTTTAAATAGCAATACAAATTTTTATATATGTTTGTTCATTTGTTTGTTTATGAAAACTTATATGGCCGCCCACTCATTCTCGGTGACTTTGGGCATTTTACAAACATAAAAACCCAATATATAAACAATAAAAATAATAATCCCTCCCACCTTCCTGGCGCCACAATCAATCAATCAGATGGGCTCCACTCTGGGTTCCCCAGGCCTATTGGCAAAAACTGGTCTTCAGGACTTTGCCAAAAAGTGGGGGTTAATCTAATCTTTGCAGGGATGATGTTCGAAAGGGAGCGAGCCACCACGAAGAAGTTTTCTGGGTCCCACCAGATGTACCTCCTTAGGAGAGAGTGCCTGCAACATTTCCTGCCTCCCTGTTCTGGTGGGACAGGTAGATGGGGCCAGGAAAATAAGTTCTTCAAATAAATGGTCCCAAGCAAGGTAGGGCTTTAAAGGTGACAACCAGCACTTTGAATTGTACCCAGAAGAAAATCAGCAGCCAATGCAGATGATTTTACCACACATTTTACTACTCAAATCATACATTTAAAAAAAAAACCTGAATCACAGACATTGCATTATTATGAAAGCACCATACAGAAAAGAAAAGTTTGGTTCTTTAGGGTAAACATGATACTCAATGTGACATTACAAATTTTATATACCTATATTTATCGGGAAATAATTTTTACCAAAATAAATAAGCCATACTTTTGACCAGACATGCTTTGACCAATTACATAAAGATTGAGTTCTGGCAAATATATATTGTATTATTGAAAATATCCTATAAAAAACAAAAAACATCTGCATTATCTACATTAGACTTCTAGAACTATCCAAAAAACTCAGTAAGGTGATCTGTGATTCTTATTTTTATCATCCTAAAATAAGAGTACCCTTCCAGATACAGATCTCATATTGTGCTCCGGCTCAGAAATAGACAGTCCTCGACTTATGACCACGATTGGGACAGAATAATTCATCATTAACAGTGTGACTGTTAAATGAGTCATCACATGACTGCAAGTTGCAACAATCCCTGCAAGCTTCCCATTTGGGAAGCCAGCCGGAAAGGTTGCAAGTGGCAATCACATGACCATGGAGATACTGTGACGGTTACAAGTGTGAGGACTGGTTATAAGTCACTATGTTCAGCACCATTGTAATTTCAAATAGTTATTAAACAAATTGTCATAAATCAAGGACTACCTGTATAATGGCAAGCAATTTTCTGGCCAAGAGTTGAACGTGAGACTGATTATCTCGGTGGGCACAGGCAGAAATGATAGACTGATAAAAGAGAATATTTGTAGCTTCAGGTTGAATTCTGGGGTCCTTGGTGCTGAGTTTTTCTTGCAGATGTTTCATTATAGGTAACATTATCAGTGCTAAAAGAGAGTGGGGAATGATAGATATGGTTGTAGACAGCTTAAATAATTAAACTTTAGTATGGTCTTAAATCAGCAATACTGCACATATTTTAACTCCACATGAGATGAACCTTTATAAACTCAAACTCAAGTCTTGGATTTACAGAGGCTCCTAACCTAAAGGGCTCCATAATAAATCATTATGATGACACTTAACCAGGATTCAGTATCCGTTTCTACATATCATTAGATATGAGGTAAAAGTTATCATCTGAAACAAACTTATGCCTGATAACAAACAAGCCAACTTTAAACAATGGCTTCTTTTACAAACCAGACTGTGGCTTAAACTACAGTTCCCAGAAATGAAAAAATAAAACCTGTAAAAGCTAAAAGTAATTCATATTAATTTCTTCTCTCAGCTGCTTGACCAACAATAGGAATGTAGAAACCTGCAGCTCAGCCACATAATGCTAAATTTTACTCACGTGCGAAATAGACCTACTATAAGTATAATCACGAAGCTGAATAGAGAGACACAGAGAGGAGTATGTATGTTTCAATCTCAGTGGAACGCAAAATTCCGAGAATTAAACTTTTTTGCCAAGAAAAGTACCCAACATACTCAGAAAGTCAATGGAAGTCAAGGTTGACTTGAAAAAGATTCTTCTTCCCTTATAGGAAACTCTGAATTCTTGTAAGAACGCTTACTCAAGACCAAGTGCTATTTTGTTCTATGGAAGATATGTCAAGTCACTTGAATCATTTGTATGACTTGTATCATTTATATCTAAGCAAATGTAATTTTGTGTGACTTTGACCACATAGCTAAAAGCTGCTGCGTTATGCAAGCAAGGTCTATGAAGAAGCCAAACTGTAGCTCTGTCAACCAGTTACTGTATATGTTTAAATTAAATCAAAACAAGCATACATACTTCAACTGAACAAGTTCTAAAGAGATGCCCATGTTAATCTACTTCTGCAAACATAAAACGGCACCTTAGGCTCATTTATTAGACCATACGCATTTTCGTGAACTGGCTTCAAATAAATGAAGCATATCCTCAATCGACTTTTGGATCTGTGCGAGAGAAACAGAGAGCGCACATAAACGTGTGCATTTGTAACTCTTTGCAACTCTGTCAGAGGATGATTAAATAAAAGATCAAAATAATTGCACATCCGCCCGAATGTAACAAGATTAAAATAATCATTCGCCCAAGAGGTATCCTAAACAACCTGGCACTGGTAAGCGATTTAACACATTCGCTAGAAAACTTAATTTAAACCAATTCAACATGGAAGTAAAGGTTCTCTCCACAAGAAAAGCTAAGGAAAAGAGTTAGCCAGAGGTTTTGTTGTTCTAAGAGCAGTCAATATATGATGTGGAATTTTGTGGTCTGGCACCAACTGGCTGAGTTGTCTTAACTTCATAGGCAGCTAGGATGCTAGATCATCAGAAAAAAGCTCACCGTTTCACGCAGCGGTCAATCAGATGCCTCTCCCTTCCCCCTTCCCCCAACCTCCAAATATGTCATAAAGTCATCATATCCCTCCTTTTACTGTTCCCCAGCAAACACCAGACAAATCCAAAGTCTCCTCAACCCACAGCAGAATGCAGCCATTATAATCTGCTACCACCAACAGCCTCCACTACCTGGCCTCATCCCCTTTTTGAAAGTATCATTGCCTATGTGTGGCAGCAAATTCTATAAATTTGTTATATACTGAATAATGATTTCATTAGATGACCTCGGGGGGGGGGGGGGGGAGCATCAAAAAAAAAAGGT
>JANHFL010003638.1:168437-180847 GCA_032468155.1 Oxyrhabdium leporinum | reverse complement strand
CCACCCCCCCGGGCTTATTTTTGGGGTAGAGGCAAAATTAGGCCCACCTCCCAAAAAGTAGGGTTGGGCTTATTATTGGGGTGGGTCGTGTTTTCTGAGAAACATGGTGTCATGCCTGAGGCAGAGCAGTATGAACTGGAGTTGGCTCAGTTCTCAATAGTTTCCATTGAGGTTAGGTTCACCAATCATGCAGAGCCACGGTTAAATCGTAAGTCATAGCTAATAAACCAAAACTAACAATCATATTAAGACCTACTGGAAAGTGTGGATCAGGTTCTCATCTCAGACACAGTTCAAATGATTTTTTTTTCCATTACAGACAACTGAGGCTGAGTTATACTCCCACCTCACTGCTCCCTTGAACGCTCTGAATTATATAAATGCAAATGAAAAGTTTTACAAAGGAGGGGGGGGAAATAAAAGAAATCAGGCAACATTTTTGTTGGTCCCTCATGCATAACTTCCCAGCTCTACAGTGGAAGCAAGCAGAAAATAAACAGAGAGCCATTAAATTGATTGCTGGGGGGAAAACACACAATGGAAGGCCAGGAAATTTGTAAAGTAGGTCCTAGTATTTCCATCGTTTTCTGGGATGAGCTTGTGCTCCAAACCACTCTTCCATATTCAGGTTGTTTTGGACAGAACTTTAATGGGTCTGTAGAGATTCTCAGTCATCCATCTCAGACAACTTTAATGGGTGAGAAATTCAAGCCTGAATTCCACTTGCTGTACTCTTTTACAAGCCAGAACTATGAATTCAAGCTTCAAGTGATCGCTGATACTTTGTCAGCATGATGAAGTCTGAAGAGGATGCATGTGAACAGGTCAACAACGATATGCAAACACACTTACAAACATATTAATGATGATTCCAGACAGTACCTCAAGCAGAAGCATATGACAGCTAAGTAGATGATTTATGATTTGGTGTGTATTGTGAATCAGCCAGTTATAGTTTATTTAATAAATTGTGGTTAAACACACAGAGGCTTACTATGCATTAACCCATTCTCTCTCAGATACACACAAATGATTCCAAAGCGATATCAGAAACAAATCACACCAGCAACGCCTCTTAAGGGGAATGGAGATGAGGGCTCTTGAATCCCTGCAATTCCACCAACTTTTGCTGGAGCTATGTAAGTAAATGAAAGCTAGTACAAGTAGTCCTCCTCTTAGAACAGTTTAATTAGTGACATCACTGAAAAAAGTGACTTATGACCATTTTCCACACCTATAACTGTTGCAGTATCCCCGTGATCACGTGATCAAAATTCAGATGCTTGGCAACCGACTCACATTTATGACGGTTGCAGTCTCCTGGGGTTTTGTGATCCTTTTTTGTGACCTTCTGACAAGCAAAGTCAATGGGGAAGCCAGATTCACTTAACAATGGTGTTACTAATTTAACAAGTGCAGTGATTCACTTAACAACTGTGGCAAGAAAGGTCGTAAAATGGGGCATAATACACTGAACACCTGTCCCGCTTAGTAACAGAAATTTTGGGCTCAATTGTGGTCGTTAAAGCGAGGACTCCCTGTACTAATCTATGTAGGGTACATGTTTCAAACTTGACTCCCTTCATTGATGGGCTCAGAGTTGCATGCTGTTCACCTCGTCCTCCATGTCCTTGCAGGATGAAACATCTCCCAGACTCTTTGCAGGGCAGGACAAAAAGTTTAAAAGATTCTTAATCCCTCCCCAATACTTCTCCATCAACAGAGGCCCTCCCCAGCACGTCTACACACGGATGGGCTGGGTTTACTAAAACCGAAGAGGTGAATCAGATTATCAACATTAGTAACACTTCATTCAACTACCTGAACTTCATCCTGGATTAAGAGATCGTAGAAACAATAGCTGCATCCTCTTTGGAGGGTGGAGTTCGCTATTTCATACCAAAAACTAGTTTTACTGAAGGGCCGCTTCTGAAGCAGAACTAGAGAAGGTCTAAAGCTGGTCACAGGGACCATACTTAACATTGATGGGGGTAGGCAGTGAGGACCACAAAGAGCAGGAAGATGACACAAAGTGGTTTTAAGATGCACCATGCATAGAACTGGTCCTTGGTACCAAAAGGTTGGGGGGCGGCGCTGTTTTAATACATCCTAGAATATTTGGTTCTTGCAGGTAACAGTTGTTATTTCAGGTAGAGATAAGCCCCTTTTCAGTATTGATCATCTGCTTGGGCTTTGAGCTTTTCTCAAACTGCGGTCCACCTCTCCCCTCCAGACCATAGGAAATTAAAAGCGGAAACATTTAAAAGCCTGAGAGGTTTCTCTTCCACCACGCTGAAGAAGAGCCGAGCTGTTTTTCAGACTCAGTTGCAGACTGTCCGGCAAACAGAGTAGCAGATTACCTATTGGACAATGTAGACCTTCAAAAAAAGCACCATTCTCTCCCCCTGTTTCACATCCAGATACGGTCTAAGGCAGGTAACAGGGTGGGAAAACTCCATAGCTCACTTCGGAGGCCTGTTATTGCCAGCCAAAGTTTGCTTCTAAAATGGAGTTATCAGGAGTGACATGACCCCGTGATTGTCGTGAATTTACAGCATCCTAAGCTACAGTTGCAAATGGGGATGGACGTCTGTGGTGTCCTAACATGTTTCTGTCTTGATTTGCACCCAGTTACCCGGAGATCCAAAGCAAAAGCATTCACAAAGGAAAGCAAAGGAGGATTTTGGCCAAACAAGCCATGGTTGCTTTGTTCAAGACTTAGTGACTCTGACTTGTTTAGCAAACAGTAGCTAATGTGAATTTAAAAAAATGCAGGATCTGGCAATCTCTCAGCAGCTAAAGAGCTCGCTTTTTGTTTTAACTTGGAGGCGGCACCTGAAGGCAACGGTGGGTGAGTCAGTAACATTTTGACAGCAATAAAGCTGCAGAAGAGAGATTCCCAATTGAGAACATGATTTTGCTGCTGCAAATTTTTATTTTCTTTATTAAGAAAAATTCTATTGGCTATCTCATATTCCCTTTTACTGAGCATGAGGGAGCAGACAAGGCATTCTAGCCAACCTTTCTCCTACTCAGAAAGAACAAGAAATGGTCTCCATCTGGAGGAAACAGCTCGAATCTAGTATCCACAGCAATAAATGTATTGTTCACCCAATTAAGTTAAACAACAGCATTTCTGGACCATAGACTAAGCCTTTCCTTTAGGCTCATTTATAAAAGTGGAGGCAGTCTATCTAGATGATGGTAGTCCTATCAATCTTCAAGCATGAGATGGGCTTGCAAAGTAATATTCAATGAGTAAAATTCATGTTATCACTATGCTGCTCCTTGATAAACCACTGTTTGTTGAATAAACTGGCTCTGTTCACACAGCACACTAAATCACAATGAAATTAACCGTGCCACATGCTAAAGAATAATACATAATAAATTAACTGTGTTATGGCTTATCAAGAAATGTGCCTGTGCCTGGTGGTAAATCCAACCAAACCTTGCCCATGCTATGCACTTATATAAATGCAGCAAAAGCATTACTCCAAAGAGCCAAGGCTGCATCACCTGAGGGGCCTTTGGCTGGATCCTAAGACAACTTGCTGATAAAGTTAACCTCATCCAAGATAGCACTGGAACTTATCTCAGGACTGCATGTCCCTAGAAAGGAATACAAGGATAGCACCACATCCCTGACATGCACAAGAATGGGCTTAATAAAGGTAAAACAGCAGCACGCTTATCCCAATAGGAAAATTCCTCCACCAACCCTCATCAACCCAGATCAAAGCAACCAGCGGAAGTTGGGAATCAACTTCTTTTTTAGTTTGTTTTCAATTCAGTTGCCTTTTTTTCCAACCAAGGCCAATCTATTGAGTTGGAACAGGTCAGCAAGATTCAGTACATTGTTATTTAAAACAGATAATGCCAAGGATTTAAACTATCTTACTTTTAAAGATGCAGATTTCTAGCTCTTCCATGGACAACAGGGAAAACAATTACTGAAGACTCAAAAACTCAACTTCAGTTCAATGTTTGCAAGATCTGGGGGAAGGGGTTGTCCCAAGGCTGCCAAAGCATTCCTTTGGATCTAGCAACTACTTATTATCATTATCTACTCCCCATATGACTTTGAAGTTTCATCCAAATTGCTGTTTTCCCTTCATCACATCTGTTCTCAACAATCACTAAAGTGGACTTGGGAAAGGAGGACCTGCTCTCTGTACCAGGCTCCAAAAGAATGAAAATGCCAAGGCAGCTGAACCAGAACATATCAGATGGGAGCATGATATACCATAACAGGCGGTAATAATTCAGGGACTAAGCTTATTTAGGGCTAAACTCACACACAGCATTAAGCCAACACTGGGAAAGGGATTTGGTTTCCTTTTCTTGAATCTATCCTTTATGATTTCTAAACTATGGTTTATGGTTCAGCATGGGATATGAACTCAGCCAACTGCACTTTATTCAAGAAACCACAATTGAAGCAAACACATCTTAGGTTCCTGAATGCTGCCCAGAAATCAAAAGGTAGTTAAGGCAAAAATGTCAGGGTGCTTCTGTCAAAGTAATTTCATTTAATCTTTAGCTTCCCCTAAGCAAGGCATGGTTTAAAACGGGCTTATAAAATCCATAAAAAATCACCAGTGTGGAACCAAAAGCAGCTGTCTTTTCTTTAAACCATGCATCATTGTTTTTCAGCCCCACAAAGATAAACATGAGGAATGCCACATATGTTCCCGTGAGCATCTCAGAAAAGACAGGATGTAATATAAGCGTATACTAGCAAATTATTGATAAATAGACGGCACCAAGGACTGGTAGATTGTCCACTCTCTTCTGCAATCCATTTTCTTACTGAAAAGTGACAGAAAGAGCTATTGAGAAGTAAAGGACAGCAGAGAAGGAAAGGAGTGAGAGCTACTCCTTCTTTGTCAGTCTCCTCACTTGCCTTGAGGAAAGTAATGGTTGCCTATGACTATCAGACAAACGTAGCTGGTAATTTTTGTTTTGTTCAAACTGGCAGGATCTGGAAAGATGGGGAGGCGAATCCTTTCGGAGATTATCTCCAGTTGCATTTGGAATGTGGCATCAGCCGAGACCCTGTGGCAGGGGTGGAGGTGTGCGATTGTCATCTGGGAATTTCATGGCTTTCATGGTTCCTGTACCACAGATCACCAGATGTGAGACCCTGGTCATTAAGTCGGACTCAAGGAATCAGTTGCTGTTGAACTAACCTCCCTGCTGTACAACCCCCGTCTGAGCTCCTTAACTCCATTTCTAGGTTGTCTGTCGAGTTCCTCAGGTCTTGGGGGAATTTCAATCTGCCTGTCAGCGTTCCAGTGAAACTCCCCATTTCCATTCAGCACTCAGAAACAAAGTTCATCCAAGTAATAATTTATTACAGAAGTCATACTGGCACATCTGGAAAACCCGAATCTGAGGGTTCTGGGTTTTCCCTCCCCAAGAGAAAATCAAAGATCCATCCCCCTGTACCCATCATCCATCACATGGTCCAATCAATTGCCGTCCCAACTGGAACCATTCCTCCAAACACTCCTCTCCAGGTGCAGGTTAACATGTCCTTGACTCTCTGTGAAAGAATGTTGTGTCTAATCTTCCAGCTCTCTATGAATTCCCCCCTTCCAAATTCCCAGGCACTAATTGTGGCAGCCTCGTAGCTCCTAATTAAAATATGGCTTCCAAGGCTGACACTGTCTTCTGTAAGAGCGGGGTATGAGGTGGCTCAGGAGTTCATGACAACCATGACAGTTATGGGCATATTCCACATCATTCAGAGCCCGACATAAGAGATTGGTCACGCACTGGATCTGGTCTTCCTATTGGAACACTGGCTATGTGATCTGAAATACGGGGAGCTCTTAATGTTTCCCTTGTTGTGATCAGATCATGCCCTGACTGCCCTGGACTTCTCTAATACCACTATCCACTACAGGGAAGCTGGACCCATTAGATTGGTTTGTTCCCAATAACTAATGGCTTTCAGAGGGAGCAAGGGCTGATCTGCTGCACGGTCCATCAAAATCTTAGTCACTATTTGGAATAAGGGGCTGGCTGAGCCTTTGGATTGGATTGTGCCCACGCAACCTCTTTCCCCTCAGGGATCCCATTACTCCCCATGGTTTATGGAGGAGTTGAGGGAGATGACACGAGAGATGTTGAGAGTGTTGCTGGTATCAACAAGAGCAGAACACAACTAAACATAGGTTAGAGTACCATATGGCAGTAAGGGTGACAAAGCATCAGTGTTTCTGCACCCTTATTGCACCCAGTTTCAGATGACATGAGCCCTCTTGGGGTGGGGGGTGGGGGGTGGAGAACCTCTTGCAGGATCATGCAGAGGAATCTGTTCAGCATCTGTTGGATAAAGTTGCTTAAATTCACTTGGAGTTGGACCCTGGTCTTGTAGTAGGTCCAGAGAAGATGCCTTGGAAGAAGTCTTGCTTAGTTATCTGGGAACAGTTTGAGCCTGAGGAGGTGGACAAGGTCATTAGGACTGTGAGTTCAGCCACTGGCTTTTTAGATCCATGCACCTCCTAGTTTGTTAAAGTGGCCCAGGAAGTGACATACGAGTCGGTTCTAGCAGAAGTTACATTCTCTGAATGAGAGAATTGTTCCATTAGCTCTTCAGGAGAATTTTAGTTTGTCCCCTCTTCAAGAAGACATCACTGGGCTTCATATCCTGGACAATTTTCATCCAGCATCTAACCTCCGTTTTTGGGGGAAAGTGGCTGAAACTGTGGTTGTGCAACAACTTCAGCAGACTTTGGAAGAAGTGAATTATTTGAATTTCTTATAGTATAGTTGGGATTCAGATCCAGCTACAGTATGAAACAAGTCTTGGTCACACTGTTGGATGACCTCTAGTGAGGGTAGGATGGGAGTGGTGCGTTCATCCTTGCCCTACTTGATTTCTCTGTGGCTTTTGATACCTGTCAGCCCTCCTCCCATGTAAACCAAACAGGAACCATTTCCCTCCCTCATTTCAGAGATATTTACCAGATTCGCCATATCTTCAACAATAGCAGAGCTTCTAATGGTACTGGAAAAGTTCTTAAAAATTCGGGGAGGTACTGTATTCAGAGATGTATCTGTCTTGAAAGTAGCCCATATATATATAGCACAGTGAAACCTCAGGAACTGACCACAGGAAATGTTTTACGGTATAATACAAAATCATAAAATGCTTTATAATAACTTTTATGTCATAAAACTTTTTATAACATTTGTTAAATTTCAATCCCATGGGAATCATGGGTTCTGGATTTTGGATGCATTTTGTAAGTTGGCCCATTTGAGGTAGTTTGGTTGAACACGTTTTCCCTTATGATGCATCATTTCATCCAGTTAAAAGTTACAGACATAAGAACTCTACTAGTATATATATATAGATAGATATTTTTGGCTCCTGACGACCCTCTGAACAATGGCAACTGCCACTATTAAATATTATTGAAATTAAAAAGAAGAAAATGAAGAACATGCCAATTGTAGCACGCTCCTATCAGAAACGTTAAGTTATAATGTAGTTTGTGAAACTTCGGCTTATGCACTGTGTAAACTCAATCATTGTTATTTAACTTATGACTTAGTGCAACGATGCATCCAGTCAACAAGTCAACACCACATCTGTTGGTTTAAACCAGGGGTGTCAAACACAAGGCCCATGAGGCAATCCTGGAAAATGTAAGGGACCGGTCAGGGTGGCTTTGGTCCCGTCTACCCAATGCAAAGAGGAAACATGCCAGCAGTTTGAGGAGTTGCGTCAACCTGGCCATGCCCACCCAATCAGCCATGCCTGCCTGGCCCTCCGAGGTCAACCACAGCCCTGATGCAGCCCTCAAATGAAATTGACTTTGACACCCCTGGTCTAAACAAAGCAGTTAAACAATGCCAGGAAAAAAAGCCTAGGCATTACCTACTGCTTTGTGTCTTCTTTTTTAAAGTCTTTTTATAAGCATGTCCAAATGAGAACCTATTCTCATGGTTAAAAACTAAAACACCCTTTCTACATACTCCAACAACATATATCACTCTCACGCTTTATGCAAGACAACTGTAACTCAATATTTTCTGTACTTTCAGTAACCAGCTATTAGCCACATCCTACAATAAGCAGTTTGGGCTTAACTGTTTCTACTTGGCTATAGCTGAATATGTTGAAATATAGCTACCTAAGGTAGGCCAAACATCAGTCTTCATGGTGTGTTTCCACCAAAGAACTATTTCCTTACAGGTCAGCTACATTTCAAGAATGTATAGTTTGGAGAAAACAGGCAAAGCCACCTTCTTTGAGTCAATATTTAATAACAGTAAATATAATGGGGCATTGTCTTCATTTTGCCCACACAGCCTGAGCAAAAAAGCAAGTTGAAATAAATGCCTAGCCAAGTCCTCTCCTTCCACCTCCGTTCTGGCCACCTGACAGACCCAAGATAGCCAAGTGATAATCACAGGCCTTCAGAGGTTGTACAATTCTCAAATTGTGTCCAGGGTTGGGTTTTTTTGTGGCACTAACAAAAAAAAGTATTCTATTTTATTCCACTAAGCATACACCTACAGCAGGAGTCCCAAATCCCAAGGCTGCAGATTGCTATCAGGGTGCGGCCTGTTGGGAACCAGGCCACCAAAGCAGCGGGCAAGCTCCCAAAGCTTCATTTGCGCATGTGCGGGATTTAGGGTGTGCACACAAAACCATTCCCATCCCGCTATCAAAACCACCGAAACCACTGATGGTCTGCAGAACCAAAAGGGCTAGGGACCCTGATGTACAATATATATCCAACTCCCAACTCATATATAACCAACATGCACTGCCCGATGTAGCACATGAAAAAAAGTTGCTCAAAATGCTCATGGATGCACTACTGCATCACTGCCTTCCAAGCGGCAATGGACAGCAGCCAAAATTCCTCTTCAGAAAATCTTTGACTTGAGTGAGATTTTGCAGTGTTTCTAATATAGTACAAAGGCAAAACTATTCCTTGGAGGATCTGGGGCATGGATCTAGCAGTTTTCTGAAACTCATCTTCTTCCAGGATTCTGAAACAGCTACAGAAGGCGTTCGGTGCAATCCCAACAGCAGTTGCAGCTGCCATGTTTGTGTCACGTGCACCTCACAACACCTTTTGTGTTTAAATCAGAAATGCAGCATTGCACTCTTAATGAGGAAATCCAGAGTGCCTGGAGGGTGTAATGCTGGCCCTGCTTGACGTATAAGGAAGATTTATTTTATTTTGTTATTTAAATGACTTATAGACCCACCCATCTCACAGCAGAGGCTCTGGGCGGCGTACAAAGGTTAAAATCAACACCACAACATTTAATCTATGATGGCGAGAAGATGGCTACCCCTACAACGATAATTATAAGATTTTACAGAGCTGTAGCTATTTTGTGCGTTGTACAGTGCAAAGTTCTTTGCTTTGACAGGATTAAAAAAAAAATCTAACAGAGCTGTCATTTGGGGCCCAAGCAGTCAAGAATTGTACAAAAAGACAAGCAATCAGTATTCATAGCAAAGTTCTTACCATCAGAGGAAAAGCTTGGGCTGTTGTTGTTTTTAAAGGGTCATAACTCTGATCTTTAGCAGAATTTTATGCCAAGAAAGGCTGAGCCCTATACATAGATAGAAAAAGTTGCTTATTTAGCATAATTTATTATTCTACCCAAGATGAGGGCCAACAAAGTACAAAAGAGAATTAAGGTGCCTTCAGAGGCCCATCTTTCCCTTCCAAGTTTTTGCAGTATTACTCAAGCATTGTTGAAGTCTACCTTCATAAGGCAGGAAGAAGAACCAAATCATCTTTTATATTCAAGGGGTGGAGATGAATAAAAGCTAAAAGGGGAGGAATCCTAAATGTGATGCTTCTGAAATGGTAACTGAATCCACAAAAAGCAAAACAAGGCAAATGAATCTGGGTGTACCCCAAAGGGGGGGGGGGTATGCTTCAATACTTAAATCCCATTACATAGATCAAAGGGCACTTCTAAACACATTTAACCTTAAGTAAATCTTAATAATTCAAAGAAGACTTATTCCCAATACAGATGTATAAAAACTGCAGCCTGTCATATTTACAGGACAATTAAGGAACAGTGATAGACTCTTTAAGATTCTGTTCAGCAGTTAAGAACATGGGAGTTAAGCCTTGAAGGAAGAAAAAATGTCTTTAAGTTTTATTAGCATGGAGTATGACATGTCGATATAACACAGGCTTAAACCAAGTTTAAATTAGGCAACTGTGGGAAAATGGCAGCATCCCATAACTGCTCCTCATCTACATGCAGGAGAAATTGTCTCATAGATACGGAAGGATAAAACATAAATGCCATCATAACCAATGAAGAATGATAAGAGACAGAGCCACTACAAGCACTGGCTTGAATAGTGGAGATGGTCATGAGAAACCAGAATCAACCTCTCACTCAAAGATAGTCCATCAATGCAGTCTATGCAGATTTAATCAGAAATAAGGCCTACTGGACTCAATAAGACTCGCTTCCCAGACAGTTTATTGTGAATGAATAACAAGGGAATCAAAAGTCTGGATGCAATAGTATAATGTTTTCTATTCTGTTGTGTTTTTTAATTTCATGCATTCAAAACATTGCAAGTTGGCTCATTTACCTGCATCAAGTATGGCTCTTTTACCTTTCTGCAAGTGCTTTTGTCATAGAGTGCTCAGATCTGCCTTGCATGGGTAACTAAAGTAGTTCAAGAGTGGCAATCTGATACCATTTTACCTCCTGGAAGCCCTCAGGATTGAGGCCCTACTAGACTGCAGGTAGTTCAGCCCCCAATTCCTAAACATGAGCTGTATTGGTTAGGACATACTATTCAAAATATCTGGGGCAACTCCAAGAAATAACTGTTTGGCTCCAATACTGCTTACAGTTTATTCAATAACAAGCTACATTCAAGGGTAACTAAAACCCACTGATCAGTAAAAGCCATTAAACAAAAAAAGTTATTCACTTAGAGTCTAAGAAGAAGTCCTAAAATATTAAAAAGAGTGAAAGAAAAATTTCATTGCAACCAAGCCTTCCCAAGTCCCTTGTCTTCTGAAAACTGAGCAGCTAAGATGTCAATGCAGTTCTCTCTGCAGATCCCTGAGACCTGGCCCAAATGCCAAGCCCACTGAGTGCCAAAAACCAATCATCCATGCTTCAGTTGGCAGGGAAAGAAATAAGTTGGAAGGGGAAAGCTATCTCAACACAGAACTAAGTACCCACAAATTCTGTAGCACCCTAATGAGCATGCCAGATAGACAAAAACGTTTTCCTCAAAGGTTCAGGAGCCAAATGAGGACAAGCTAACTAGAAAGACATGGCAGAGGCTAAGTTGTCAGCGGCAACAAAATAAATAGTAAAACAGGTTGACAAGAAGGAAATCTGGCCTTCTAATAAATTCTAGGTTACTTACAGGGGACAAACCTAGAAAGATGAAGCTAGGCCCACTCCCTCTTTTCAGGCTTCTGCACCAAATGTCTCCAGGGGTAATCTGGCCAGCAGCTGCCCCAAAGCAATTCCTCTCAGGACAACCCTGATCCATGCCAACCTTCCAGTATCATCATAAGAACCATTTACTTACCCACACATTATTAGTTGCAGACGCAGCGCTGCGTGAAGAGAGGAGATGGAAGCCCCCCTCCCCCCCACATTACATCATCAGACTTGTGAGGCAGCAGGTGATAGCATCAGGTCTGGAGGTGGGAAGTGAGAAAATGAACTCCCTTCCAGCCTGACCAAGAACAGCTGGAATTCCAGAATAGCGGATCAGCTCACATCAGCTTGTCCTCCTTTGGAATTCAGTTTCTTCTCTTTTTCCTACCCAGAAAGCATGCTGGTCCCCATTACATTCTTTCCACACACATTTATGCACATGGTTTCCAGGGGAGAAGGAAAAGAAGAGCACACAATCCTTTTCCATGTATATAGTGTTTAAAAAAAAGAGGGGAAGGATTCCTTGATTCTCTAGGAAAAACATACATCCAGTTCTAACCACCTCTCCAATATCGTGAAAAGAAATTCTACAAGCTATATGATACGACTGATGAAATGCAACTTAACTATTTAGAAAGAATAACTACTTTTAAGTTCAGAAGGGGAAAGATTTCTCACCTCCAAGAGAGAGTAGTTATATGTATCCATGATCATTAGAGAGGGAAAAGGCAATTTGAGAAGTCAATCTGAGCATCAAGCAAAGAATAAGAGGATAAAAAAAGAGAAGGAGTGAAAGATTCACCCAGCAAGTTCAAGCACCTCTTAGAAAAGGACATCTAACCCTGAATCATCAGTTACAGAGTGAATATTAAATACCTAGGCTGAATCTCAAAAAGGCCAAAGACAATAAAAATCTTGAACAAAAAAGGAAGGACTGATAGGAATGGGGAATCGTTAGGGCCTGGCAGTAAATTGGGCGAAGATGGGGG
>JANHFL010003638.1:134453-161320 GCA_032468155.1 Oxyrhabdium leporinum | reverse complement strand
CCCCCCCCCCCCCCCCCCCCACACACACACATAAATGTTGTATTTTATAAATCACAGTTCATCATATGCAAACTCAGCTAATTGTGATGTTGGAAGAAATATTTCTTCCAACAGTGATTTACATTAAACCATGAAAAAACCTGGCTAGTTTTACCAACTTCCTTTTAAAAAATAGTTTTTGATTAAGAAAGTTTACAAACTATTTTATAAAATCCTGGCAAAATAGTCAGATGATTCAAAAAGATAGGATAGACCATTTAGACAGTTTGAAGAAGGAATCAGACATGTACATTATCAATAAAGCCATCAGAGAGCTGCAGTCATAAAAATGGCATTGTATGCTATGTTCTAGACAAAGAATCAGATTATTCATGAGAAAAGCATGAGTGCAGTCAAAGGATTTGACTCACCAGGCTTTTGATTTAATCCTTGAGCCTGTTTCATGTTCAGTGCGGCCATTTAAGCAAATGGACACTCTCACTAAAAAATAGTATATTGTATGAGGTTTTGATTCACCCAGGATTTCTTTTGAGGTAAGATCAAGTCCTTGGTTGATGTAAATTATAGCTTTCAGACAATGAACAGGAAGAGGCATAATTAGATTAGCTCTGAGCAATTTAACAGCCCTCTGGGGTTATTGTAGACCTTTTACATGACAGGATTGTGTTAAGGTTTCTGTACTTAGCTTCTTGAAAATTATCATTTGGTCACACAATTTCCATAAGCAACACCACTCCTCCTTCCTTTTTAAAAATAGTTTTTATTAAGAAAGTATTCAACAGAATAAAAATGCAAATTATGAATTGAAAAGGAAAAAGGATAAAAATAATACGGTAAGAATGTGAAAAAGATAGAAAGGACAGAAAACTCAAAAAAAGAAAAGTAATAAAGTGGCCTTCAAACTTCTTAAAAGCAGTTACAAGCACATTTATATAGATAATCCTCAATTTACAACCACAATTGGGATTGGAAATTCTCTTGTAACTTGTTGCAATCAAATCCAGTCAGACTCCATTTTACAATTTGCATGGTGGTGGTTAGGCAAATCCAGCTTTCCCTTTTTTTTGTTGGAAATCAACGAACAAGGTCAGAAATTGCTATCACATGACCAAGGAATGCTGCCACTGATCGTAAATGAGAGCTGCTTGCCAAGAGTGCAAAATTGTGATCATGTGACCTGGGGTTGGGAATGCAGATAGTCCTTGATTTACAACAATTCATTTAGTGATGTTCAAAATTACAACGGCACTGAAAAAAGTGACGTATGACCATTTTTCGTATGACCGTTACAGCATCCCCATGGTCACATAATCAAAATTCAGATGCTTAGCAACTGGTTCATATTTACGATGGTTGCAGTATCCTGGGGTTATGGGATCACCTGTTGTGACTTTCTGACAAGCAAAGTCAATGTGGCAAGAAAAGTCGTAAAATGGGGCAAAAGTCACTTAACAAATGTTTCACTTAGCAACAGAAATTTTGGGCT
Source organism: Oxyrhabdium leporinum (assembly GCA_032468155.1). Taxonomy (NCBI): domain Eukaryota; kingdom Metazoa; phylum Chordata; class Lepidosauria; order Squamata; family Cyclocoridae; genus Oxyrhabdium; species Oxyrhabdium leporinum. The sequence continues at coordinate 159,834 of JANHFL010003638.1, read as the reverse complement.
CAATTGTGGTCAGAACTCGAGGGCTGCCTGTACAAGTTGTAGGTCATTTTTTCCAAGGCTATCATAACTTTGAATCATGGTTAAATGATTGTAAATTGAGGACTACCTGTATTTTATCCTCTCTCTCTAAGGTTACAACATAATTTTTTACTTTCCATAATCTACCCTAATCATCAAATCCATAAATCAGGTGTTTTTTTGTTTTTTTCAGGAAAAAAATTCATAAAGGGTTTCCATTCATTAATCATTGTAATTGTTAATCTAAGCAAACAGTGTTGCCATCTCTGCTAGTTCCATCATCTTCATTCCTCTGTTGTGGATTTCTATTTTTGCACATATTACACATCTGGCAGCAGTGATCATATATAAAAATAATTTCCCATGACACTTTTCTAATTATCCATTAGCCCCCGCCAAAAAAAGTTCTCATTTCAGCTGAATCTTTAAAATTCTTTGTATTGTGTTGAACCCAACATTTTCTGCTTCTTTCACAAGTTTACCAGACATGATAAAATGACCATGTTGTCCATATTTCCAATATAAATTTGAAGTATCTTTTATACATTCCCGATAATTTTTCTGGAGCTACATACCAACAATACATTATTTTATAAACATTCTCTTTGAAATTATAACATAGTATGAATTTCAATCCTTTTAACCACATGTTTTCCCATCATCCCAACATTATGTTATCACAAAAGTTCTTAGCCCATTTTATCATGCCAGTTTTCAATTGTTCTTTGTTTCAAATTTCATTTACAAAAATTTGTGCATTTTAATCGATTACATAATCAGCTTCAAATTCTGTCTTCTGCTGCTCAATTCCAAATGCCGTATTATCTGCTTTAAATCTTTCTTTTAAACTGTCTATACAAAAACCATATCACAGGTAAAAGGCATCCTGCAATGATACCTTTAATACTATTCAGCAACACCTGCCTGTCCCAAGTCTTTGAGAAAAAGTTAATAGGTAGACAAAAATGCCAAATCCAGTGATGACAACAAAAATCACCATCAGTCAATTGCAAAAGACAGCTTCATGTGGAACAGCTTACATCCTGTGACAGTTCCTTCCGTCAAGCAACATCTGCCTATCTCAGGTTCTTGAAAAGGACTTAGTAGGCGGATAACAATGCGAACTCATCTGGCTGTGCACCCAACCATAATCATTTTTGACCACTGGAAATAAAAAGTAAACATTTAAACACCTGGAGATGAATCAAAAGACCTGGAATTGAAGTGGGCTACAGTATATCTCCCTCGATTAGAACTTTTCCTTAGAATGGACAAGAGCAGTCAGGAGGCCATCAGCTTCTTCATTCAAAATGGGCTTTATATAAGGCATATATGCTTATCTTACTTTCTATAAATTTGCATTGTAAACTTCAAAGTGTCAAGTACTCTAGGTTGATTGTATTTTACGAATGTTGCATTAAACAATATTTTCTTATGCAGTATTGCCTTTCTTAAATATTGTAAAAGGCCCTTGAATTGAAGGAGTGGTGTGTAAAAATATAAGTAGAGTGCACAGGAAATGAAATTTACAGATAAATAGCACTATGGCAAGCATTTTCCATATGCCTAGGGCAGGATTTGCAAAAGCCACAGAACGTAACCAAAATTTTTCATGTAAGCTAATTTTAAATTAACGTTCTCCAACTTAGCAAAAAGATTTTAAAAAAAATTGTTCCAAAAGTAATCTTTCCCATACCGGGAGTCGAACCCGGGCCGCCTGGGTGAAAACCAGGAATCCTAACCGCTAGACCATATGGGAAGGACATAGCCAATCTCGTTACCCAGCTCAGGTCAAGGCTGAAGAAAGCCAAGTCAAGCCAGCCCGTGCCTGCCATCTTTTGGAGGGACAGCGAAGTGCTATAATTTAAGGCAGTCGCTTTTCTGAGCTACTATCCTTTGCATTGTTAGCCCTATGCAGCAATAAGGCTACTACAGTAGTATCTTAAATGGAAGAATATCCCGTGGCCCGCTGGAGCCTCCCTACGTTTACCTGATAGTAAATTCTATGATGTTTACTTCCAGGAAGGCGCGTTTAGGATTGCAAGCTCGAGGTCCCTTCAGACTGAGATGTTGAGCCAGACTGCAGAATTCCGAATATCCACCAGAGGGCAGCAACGAGGAAGGGGATTCTGTTTCGATTCCCTGCCATCCAGCGTTAATCCAGAGGTTTGCAACCCAACAGGAACTCCTCATAAATCTTCGTCTGATGAATCCAATTAAGGAGTAAGGAAGAGGTAACTGGCGGGAGGTAACTGCCGACAGCTGGGATAGAGTGGGGCAGAGATTGTTAAAAGGCAGCTGCAAGCTCTCCTCTCTAATGTTCTCTTCTGAAGTAGCTTTTGTACCGATGGGGAAAGTCTGAGCGATCCTACAGAAGGGAACTTTTTAGCTTCGTAGTTTTGTCCTTCTCATGTTCCAGCAGAATGGTTTCATATCTTGCAGTAAGGTGCGCTTAAGGGGATGGTGGAAAAAGCTGGCCTGGACTTAGAAAATTTTTATCTTACTTAAAATAAGCTTACTATTTGGGATTGTGGGTCATATTAAGCTGCACTTTACTGTGGTTTATTAGATGAGCAACAACTGGTTGGGTTCAAATAGCTTGCAAAACTATTGATAATAGCTTAATGTGATACGTGAACCCAAGTATTTAACACAATAGAGGGTAAGCTTTCCCTAGATTGTATCCTAATAGTTTTATCACTATATTCTAACAACCACGTAACTTCGTAGGCTAAATTGTAATGTTTGTTTTTGGCTTATTTTGGCTTAATCATCTGTTGCTTGTAAACCATAGCAGATAGCTTAGTGTGCATAGTTAATTAACTAGAGTTATAAACTATAGTTATACCCGAGTCTCTCTCTAACCCAAAATTTGTGAGCATGTTTAGTTGGGGTAACATTGCATCCTGTGATTTTATTTGATTGGGCTTGATATGATGGGTCATACAGTCCACTGTGGGCTGTAAACCAAGTACTTTGTCAACCCACCAATGGCACCATATGACTAAACTATGATGTATCCAAAGATGTGAACTTGGACTGGATGTATTATGCGCTCTCTGGGTTTGCCAATCAAAACCAAGATGTGATTTCTTTGACTTTTGTCAAAGTGGTACATGAGCCCATCATCTCTACTGTGCCTTATAGGTTTTGGCTTAATGGAAAGATTGAGTCTGGGTGTTAACTTATTCTGGGCAATAGATTTTCTGTGAGAATGGAACTGAATGAAAGCTACTGAGCAGCTCTCTTCCTGCTGGGGAGATCTTGAAGTGGGTTTTGGCTTTCAGCTGTGCTGGATCCTGAAATCTCAGCTTCTGCTACAGCTAGCCAGCATCTTATCAAACATACCAACCAGCCTGGGAAGAGTGAGGAGGGTGCCTCCTGTGATTGAGTTGCCTGTATAAAATGTGACCTGTACCCTAATATCTCTTTCAGACTCTTTCTCCTTGTTGTTCTGGTCCCCAGAACGTGGCTCCAGTTTGTTTCTCCAGCAGGTAAGGCTGAGCAAATGCAAAACAAACTTCTTTGTAACATCTTTGTATGGCTTTGACTGCCTCTGGAGAAGGACATCTCAATGATGTGGAAGGAGTCACAGGTGTCCCTCCCCCCACTTTTCTTCCACCTTTTGAAGAAATAGAAGGTGGCCTAGTCCTCACCTTGACTAATCACACAAATTGGGCAGAGATTCTGTCTTGCTCTTTCCCAAGGTGCAACCTACTAAGGAAAGAAATTGGTACCTACTAGATACTTTGACTAATCATTTCTTCCATTATTACTTATTAGAATGGTTAATAAGAAAGATCAGATCTGTAGGCACAGCTAGAGATTGCAACAGATATTATACTTCTGGCTATTTCTCGATTGGAAAAGCATCTTGGGATCCAGTCTTAGGCAAAGCATTATCATCAAATTCTTCCAAGCTCTTCCATGCTGCGTTCATAATTCATACAGGTTCTGCATAGAGTAAGCTGGTTTGGTGTTCCTTATCGCTGCCTTCCCCAGCTTAACAAGCTTTAGTTATTTGGATTATCTTTTTGGCCTTTAGTCTCTGGCTGGAAAGAAAGGAATTGGAGTGTAAAATGCCTGGAGAAGCTCGTAAGTTGGTGCAGGCTTCTGCAGTTATCAACTGGATCATGTCAGGAATTTTAGATATTCTTTTTTAAAGTTATTTTTATTGTACATTTTTTCATTATTACACATTCTTATACATTATACATTTCGTTATTATATATTGTACATCACATTTCCAGTTTTGCAGCGACCGTGTACTGGCTGTATCAAGTCTTTTAAGTACACATTGTGTTATACACCCTGGTGGTTCTCATAGTCATACAGCATAGTCTTTTTAAGTACATAGTATTGTACATCATATTTATACCTATTGTTTTCATAGCTGTTATCTTAGCGCTCTATTACATTTGTTACTCTATACATTTTAAGTTACGTTCACGTACAATCCGATAGTGATATTGCTGACAATATTCTGAGCAGCTGCCTAGCCCGCTGACGGGACCATGACCTGATCCTTTTGGAAACTTTGTTCCCATGCCAAAACAGATCCAGTCAGCTTGCAACATCCTTCACAGGGCGATTGTTGGGAGAAATGAGCAAAGAAAAGGCTTGGTATATCACCTTTTGCTCCTGAATGAAAGATGAGATTAAAATCTAATAAAATATTCTTCCTCTTTGCGGTTCAGATCGGGTGGAAGTGGAATGTCTCGGTAGCCTTGCAAAACTCAAGTTGAATCCAAGTTATTTCCAGAACAAGTATGTCGGTTTTGCTGCCCTTGGTGAGTTTTGATCCTCCTCTGTCTTTTATTGTGGATTGTTAGGAATTCTTCAATCTGATCTTTATGTTTTAATGTGGTATTCCATCTGATGATACAAGGATGAAGTAATGCTACTTCGTAGTGCTGTGCGGTGCCTCAGTGTCAAATCTCCACGGAACGTTTTAAAATGCACCACAGGAGCATGAATGGAGTATCTTGCCTGCAGCATCTTAAAGCAGCTGGGTCTCTTCCCAGGATCGTCTGGCAGCTGCCTTGAAATGTTGCAAACAGATGCAGTGTTCACGCTCTGCAACATCTTTCAGGAAATGAATCCAAAGAGCTGTATGGTTTTCTATCTGAGTGGTTAACTCTGTAGGTTCTAGGCAAGTGACAATAACTTTCAGTTTGTCTATCTAAGTTAACCTCACTTCATTCCATTTCAAAATCACATTTGGGTCTGTTTATTGCCTGGATGGGAGGCTGTCTGAAAACCCCACCTATGTCCTCCACTTGCATATTGAAGGAATATACATACTTAATAGTGGTTTCTGTATGTTGTAATTCCTCTGCATCTCACCACCACCATCAGATTAAAAAAACAAACCCTGGTACGTTAGAACTATTAATATCAATTGATTTTTGAGGCAAAAGCTATTTTAGCAGCCATTTAATATTGCAGACACCTCTGTAGTATGCTCTCTTCCCTGCCAATGAGGGCATGCCCCTATAATTCTGATGCATATTTTCTCTACTCAAGCTCTCCATCTTTTATACTGCACCGCAAGGGAAGAAATCACTTTTCCCAAACATTTGCAAATCTGGATCCGGCTTAAATGGAAAGAAGGCTTGTGCCACTATCTTTTATGCAAGATCATGCTTGCTAACCATATGATAATAACTGTGCTTAGAAATGCAGTTTTCTTGTTTCTAAATAACCAATATATGTGTTCTTTCAGATCGGTTTGGCAGAGCTTGGCCGATTGATGAGGTCCAGGCTATGAAATGTGGCTATACCATCTTCCAGGATGCTTGGGGGAACATTGAGTTCCGGGCCTCCCTGATTGGCTGCTACACTCAGATAGTGGTAGGTAGGAGAGGTGTATAATGGTGGACTGATTGTAAACCAGGCTCTGGAATTCTATACTAATGTCTCATTTCTGAAACAAAATGATTTGTTCATCATCCATCTTCTTTTGGGCAAAGGCTGCAGGCAGATGTTCTGTAGGGTGTTGAGGGCACCATAAGGATAGACTAGAGCAAGAAAGGAAATGGGTGTGATCAAAGCAAAAAAAAAAAAAGGATATGTTTTTATGTTCTCATAAGCCAATCTGTAAAGCATGAGAGTCAAACTCACCACATCATGTTGCTGTCACGTGACGTTTCACGATGTTTTTCCCATTCGCGGAGCTGGGGTGGGCATGGCCTGCGCATGAGGCATCTGGCCCGCAGGCCACCAGTTTGACACCCATGCTGTGAAGTGTTCAAACGTTTTCCTCATTATACCCAGGGTTAAGATGTTTAATTTGAATCTACAAAAATCTGAGGGACCCTGAAAAAAAATAATGCAGAATGTTGTTTCCAGGTTGGAAGATGTTCACACAAACACTAAGCTAGGGGTAGGCAAGGTCATGATACTACTTATCACTGCCCATCTTCCCATGGTACAAGGCAGTCCTACTATATAATTGTGAGTCACCATCATCTGGAATGGTACAGGATCCCTATGAAGCTTGTAATTTGTTCTGCAACACTGTTAACTTCTTGCTTATGATGTTGATGTGGAAATTGTTAATCCTGTTCCAGCCATTCTGAAGATGTCCTTTTCCTACACTGCCCAGTACATTGCACTAGTAATGTTGTACCTTAAGTACTTAAACCAGCACAACTTAATAGTTTGGGGGGCCTCGTTTCTATATTCACGTCCAAAGACCTTGCTGTTAATTATTGTTTTCTTCTTTCTGCAACCTTTTATTCAGGATGATCGGCAGTACATGCTAACCATACAAATCCAGGCAGCAACAAACTCAGAGATGCGCAATGCAGCTTTGATTAACATCCCTGTGAGTTGCTGGTATGGCCCATGGCAGCCCAGGGAAATTGTCTGTGAGACAAACTATATGGAGGTAAGTCTGGAGCGTGGTCAAGGAGCCCTCAGCACTCATAGTGCTGCACATCAGAATTGTGATGGTGGTTCAATTTTCCTATGAACGTGTTACTAGGAGGTCTTGGGTACATTGTGACAGTGGACCGATGTAACGGCTGAACCACACTTGAATAGCTCTGGTTCTGTGTACGTTACTTAGAAATAATGGAAGTAGAATGCAGTTGGCCCTTTACCTTGTATGGATTCTTAGATTCTCCTTTAGGGTTTGTTTTTTGTTTTTGTTTTAGTATCGCCACCAGGTTAAAGCTTCTAGGCGAATAATTTGGAAAGAGATTAATGCTGAAACTGTATGTTCTCTTTTATGGATACCAATTGCAGAATCTGTAGCCAAGAAGTCCTAAATCCTCTGCCAGAGAAAGTCAAGTATAATTTTGTATTCTGGCTAGATGTTGAATTGTGTCAGTTTTGGGAGAGGCAACTTTGGGAAGGATGAGGACATGAAAATCTTGCCAGTCTCTGCCTTTCATTCATTCTAGCATTTTGACAAGTACTGTTGATACCCACAAGTAGGGCTATGTTCAGTTGCCTGAGACAACACAAGCATACCCAGCTTTCCACTACAGGTGGTCCTCGACTTACGATACTTCATTTAGTCATCGTTCACAGTTATAATGGCACTGAAAAAGTGACATGACCGTTTTTCACACTTATGGCCACTGCAACCTCCCCACGGTCACGTGGTCAAAATTCAGATGCTTGGCAACTGACTCCTATTTATGACGGTTGCAGTGCCTTGGGGTCATAGGATCACTTTTTGTGACCACCTGACAAGGAAAATCAATAGGGAAGCCAGATTCACTTAACAATCACGTTACTAACTTAACAACTGGAGTACTTGCTTAACAAAGATCATAAGAAAGGTGGTAAAAAAGGTTGTGAAATTGGGCAAAACTCACTTAACATGTCTCATTCAGCAACAGAAAGTTTAGGCTCAATTGTCATAAGTCGAGGACTACCTATGTAGCCACTGGATTTGATTCACTAAGATGAGGTTGATGAGTAGTTCAACGAGTGATAGACTAAGGCAGTGGCTGAATTTTTGTTATGTGTATGTGAGACCAGGGAATATTTTTGGTATTGGGAGAGCCTATTTGAGTGGACATCAGCCTGTTGCGTGGTCATGCCAGTCATTGGATCCAGCTGGACTGGCAGCTGAAACCGGTTTCAGGGGCAATGCTGGAAGAAATCTTCCTGCTGCAGAAGGGACCCAACTGCCTAACTCCGGAGCAATGGGTCAGTCTAGTCTAGGGACTGGGGGAAGAATAATGCAGAGCTGACCCCAGCATTTTCTGCACGAGGGAGTTTTTTTGGTGTTTTTTTTTAACATAGTAAGGCTGGTTCTGTTTTCAGATAACCTTGAATGTGCCTGGAGGCAAGTTTGAAATTGAACAATTGAAGTAACACGTATAAAGAGCCATATTATATACCACACACAATATTACAGCGGTCCAGTTTCTGATTTTGTTAATATAAACAATGCTGTGCTTCAGTGGCTAGATGGCCCAGACGTATTTGAACGCAGATCCTTTTAACATTTCTATTTCATTGTGTTTTACTAATCTAGATGAAATGTTCATATATTGTAGTCCATGTATGATATGCCATAGGCTAAATAAATGAATGTACCACACCCATCAGTCTGAGAATTTAAGCAGTAGAAATAGAGACAACGCTCTCTTCTCAATTTTCCACTGATCCATGATGGAAAACTCAGCTGAAGTCAGGGCAGCATGCATACATGGTTAGAACAGACTGGCCTCTTTGATAGAGTAGAAGTGGGAACACTTAATTTATAGCATGGGCATGAGATAAGGCTATCCGTCATGCCCTGCTTACAATTTAATGTGTCTTGCCTCATCTGCAAAGCACGATCCAGGAAGCATGGATTAACATCCCAAAGATACCAACTGGCCTCAGGATTACAAATATGAGGAAGGTGGCCTCCCGCCAACCTGAGTGCTCATCTCCCAGTTGCATGGTCTCAGTGTAGCAACTAACCATTCTGCGATGAGACAAGCCTGCACATCATCTCAGGACTTTCCCAATGTACTGCAACACCTTTGCTTTATAGGACCTTCTAAGCTTCTGATAATACAACACATACTTCTGATTTCTGCAAGGAGTGTTGCCTTAAGCAGGAAGTTGTGATGAGCTGCCAGTGTGGCTGGTGAACTAGATTAATCCACTTCTAAACCCTAATCTTACTAGCTCAGTGAATACTTGTCGCTCCTGCCTCACTAGAGGCAAGCGGCAGAAGCAGAAGGTGTTCAACTACCTTAGCCTGGGAAAACGGAACATTTATTAAACATTTATTACCCATTCTGGGTCCTCCTGATTAAAGAAAGTGACTTCCATTTAATGCCTGCTTGCACTATGCTGTCACAAATCAAACCAGGATAGGGAGTTCCCAAGATGGTAAAGCTGCAGGTCAGAACATGGCCCTTCTTGACCATCATGAAAGCAAGAAACAGATTGTAGTTATTGAGAAGCTTATAGCTTATTGCAGGGGTGGAAAACTACAGCCCTTTTATGACTTGTGGACTTCAACCCCCAGAATTCCTAAACTAGCCATGCTGGCTCAGGAATTCTAGGAGTTGAAGTCCACAAGTCATAAAGGGGCCATAGTTCCCCACCTCTACCTTAATGACTGCAAAAACATCCAGGCTAAATTAAGACCTGGAAGCAATGGGGTGGAAAGATAGACATTTATGCTCTTAAACCTCTTAAATGCCTTGAAGTATCTTCCAACTATACTCTTGTTTCCCCTCCAGGTCTCAGTGAGAAGAAATATTTCTTTAATCTCAGATGGTTTTGTTCAAGATCAACCTGAAGACTGGGTATCTGCTTTCTCAGAGGTATTTCTCTGTCTTCTCCCTGATCCAAACAGAGCCCAGGTAGCATAATTTCCATGTGGACAGTTATATAACTCTTAAAATACTTCAGTTTTTTGCTTTCTGCTCCCACGTTTTAGGTCAAAACTGGAACTCCCTCCATTTGGCAAATAGTCTTTCACGTGGGCTCTGGGACGAGGTCAATGATGGTGGAAGAAGCTCAAGCTGCCGGTTATGGAATTAACATGACAGAGACGAGGGTCGTGTTGAGAGCGCCGTACAGTACATCTCAAGCTCAGAAAGTGGAAGTGAGTTCACTTTAACTTTCAGAACATATGAAGCTGCAGGACAGAAGGCAGCGACCAGAATCCACGCCTTCAGTAATGTTGTTTAGCTAAAATAACCATAGCTCGTGGGAATAGGTGTTCATTTCTGCCCTTCTCCATTGGTATGGATAGGCACAAGGGATTGGTGCCTTCAGACTAAAGAACTTGGTGACATCCCTGATTCCCCTACTCACCTATCAGCCCAGGGATACTTGCTCTTTTTAAAAAAATATAACGTCATCAAATGTGATTCGTATATAGAGATATATTTTATTCCACATCCTAAAGATCTGGCAATTTCACACGGGCAAAATAAAGAGTTGTAAACTACTTGCTACTATTTCAGATCAGTGGGATCCCTTTTTCTTCTGTGAGATCCAGCATCTACTACAAGCAGCGCTGGATGTTCCTCATAATTGACGCTGCTGTAGCCTGCCCTATAGGTGGGTACAAACAGAGTAACGATCTCCAAACTACGGATCCCTGACCTAATCTCTGAAGGCTTAGGCTTCCCTCCTTATAGCCTTGTACTATCTTTTTCTCGTCTATCCTATTACTCCATAGATGGTGTAACCTACACCGAGGAAACAATCACTTGGACTATCCCGAAGCAGGTTTCTCCTCTTATAATTGGAGCTGGTACAATCAAAGAATTGCGCGTAGAGATTGGCGTCGACCTATACAAACTGTCAACCCAGGAGATAAAGAGCCGAGGTTACATGCTGGCCAGTAACAAGGATGCCATTATAGTAAAGATACCCATTGGCGCACTGGGTGGTAACTACAAGGTAGGCATGGGAAACGTTTTGGATATTAAAAGCTACTGTAGGCGGTGGTGCATTACAAAGGGGGGGGGAGCGTGTTGTATAGATGAGTCAGGTGTTCTGGTGCGAGTTTTTAAATTTTCTCTTCATTTTTATTGTGTTAAGCCCATTGTGATACAATATAGCTCATCTGTTTCCTAACCCACAATAAGGGAAAAGCACCTTTTTTTTAGGGGCTGTGAAAAAAATATTTGGGTGCCATAGCAGCATCTTCAGGACACAAGCTGCTCATCCCTAGTCTAGCATAACTAAGGACACATTCCAGGTGTTCATTTATTTTTCACATTTTTGAATTGCTCATGTCCCTCAGACATGGTGGATTCCTACTATCACAAGCCCCAGACAACATGGCCAATGGTGAGAGGTGGTGGTGTCATTTTAACCCAATCCGAAGAGCCACATTTGGCACATTTTTGATCTATCAGGAGACATTATTTGAAGTGGGGGAAAGAAAAATAAATGGTTGACCACCGTTCAGCTTCTGCTTCTGAATGGTATGGTGCATTGAAATGTCAGATTGATGGCAACCTCAAGAAAAGAGCAAACTGGATTTTAAGGGGGCTGCCCATTTTGAATACGTGATTTGTCTTGCTATATGACCACTTAAGCAATGATTACCAGTTGTTCTTGTTTTCCAGAGTCACGTGGTTGATGGAAAATTGATGATCACCTACAGAATCAACACCTTTGTGGAGCATTTGTGGGAAGATGACAACAGAGTTATTACGAAGCATCTTATATTGAAGAAGATCAGCACACCTTTGCAGCTTGCACCCATCAGGATTACAGACCGTGAGTTGTTCTTTTTTATAAGACATTGATACAGGACAGTGGAAAGATGCCTCATCTATAGTCTTCTGTAGAAAGATGCTATTTTCCATCAAGATAACACTGCATATAAAGGCTTCTAGTGGTGGAATGTTCTCTATTGCCCCCTAGTGGTTGGCTAGCCACCTAGATTTGTGGGTATACTTGAGTTTTGCAAGATCTGACTTTTAAAAATGCTTTAGTAGAATAATGATCTAACATTTAGATGGTCATTTAAGCAGGACCTGTTGTCTGTCACCCCTAATATTGTTTCACCTGTGCACTCTTTAGTTTACCACAAGCTGGTTACTCAGAGGGATAATTTCAGAGAATATAAAAGCTGTTGTAAAAATACCTCTGAAGGAGGCAGCGGCGAACAACTTTTTAATGCAGCGTTGCCAACAAAACTGCATGGGTGTGTCCGTGAAGTCATCAGGAGTTGCTTGAAGGGGATTGTATATTACTGTAGAGCACGGCTTTAGGCAACTACACCCACCATTTTCATTTCCTTAAGTGCTGGAGCTCAGTTAGACATTAAAAAAACATGTTGTGACATGTTGCTGCCATCTTTATCCCTCAATAACAAGTGGTAGAGAAGCGGGACAGAAAAGAAAGGTCTTTTGATTAACTTATAAAGTGTGGGTCAGAGGACAACAAAGGGGCGGCTCTGGGCTTCTTAACAGACCGAAAGCAATAGGGTTTCCTTAGAGGGAGTGGTGGAATCCAGGACATCTCTTGTCCAGGGTCCCTCTTCAAACCTGGCTGAACCATTCTTGATGTGTTCTGTGCATATATAGAGGAATGTGCAATGTGTGTGTGTATACACACACACACACAGACAGAGTGAGTGTGAGAGAGGGGTGGTGGGTGGGAAATCTGAACTCAAAAAGTCAGCTTCACTGAGGCTTAGCATATCTATTTGCAGCCTTTTGCAGGGGTGGCAGCAGATGGCAAAGAAAGAGAAAATGCACCACTTTTGACAGTCAGGGTTGACCTGAGACCCAGAAAATGGGTATTGGGTGAATTGGCCTGGGAACTGTTCGTTCCTGTTGTACATTACCTCATTCCTACTATCCTGGGTTTAAAAAAAAAATCTCAACAGAAACAACAAATTGCTGCCTCTGGACAACGGACACTCCTAAACCTTTGAAGATCTTTCCAGTCAACCCTACTTCCTGCCCACTACTGATAAAGACCACACTGGCTGGTGATGCTTTGCCATCATGCCAACTTTCCAACTGAATTATTTAAAAGTTCATTCAATGCCATCCACATTAAATAGGGTACGAGAGTCTGGTGGACACCAAGAGGTATCTCAGTGGGTACACTGGTGCCCATGGCCATCATATTGGCTATTCAAATCTTAGAATCAGCCAAAGGGGAGCTCATTCACTAAGCAGCTGGAGGAAAAGACAAGAGAGAACTTCAAGCCCAAAGCAGACTTTTCCTTCAAATGGTTTTCTTCCCTCTGCAGATACAAAGATAAATCTCAAGCTCTTCAATGCAACAGTTGGCTCCTTCTTGCCAGATATAGACCTGGTTGGTGTGACAGTGGGTCATTCAGGGCTCTTGCCATTGCCTGAGGCTGAGAAATGGGGCTGTAAGATCATTGAAATCAAACGCCCTGACGGCAGCAAAGATTACCTTGTGCAGATCTCCTTTGATAGTCCTGGAGTTGAGAAGGAGGTATGAACGGATATCAATTTAGTCCTTGTCTGCAGGTGTTACAGTGGAATGTCTTATCATTAGCAGCAAAAGAGCACTGACAACAAAACTGCTGATGTTCCTTTTAACCCCAATATAATAATTCAACCACAACTGAATTATGTGGAGTGGCTTGAAACATTTTCTTTTTCTAGATACTGGGTTTCATTCTGCTTGCCTATAATTGGCATACACCAGTACTACTTTAGATTCTCCCTTCTATATCAGAGGGAGTCACTAACTCCATGAAATGGCATTCTTTGTTGAGTACTAACAGTTATTTGGACCACCCATTCCTAAGAATTCCTGGGAATTTCTAACCTGGGGATGGATTATCCTCTTAGTTTTCAGAAGAATTTTAGGCAATTTGAATGTCCGTTCCCTCCTTCCCCAGCGCAAAACGGAACATTGGTCAAAGGCTGGGTGAAAGTGAATGTTAGATAATTGCATTTAGAGAGAAATAATAACAGATTTAGAATGCATGGACTTCTTTTATCAAGTTGTATAAAAGAGGGAGCCAAGATTTACGCTGTAGGGTATCTAGGGTAGGGATATCACAGTGTTTCAATATGCTATACATGTAAACAAGTTTTGCAATTTAGGTTTTCCAAGATGGAGTCAAAATCAATCTTCCACGAACTTGGTTTTCTCCAAATATGTGGTCCTCAGCTCCCAGAATTCTTAGTGATGGTCATGCTAGCTGGGAAATTGTAAAAGCTGAACTCCAGATACCTAGAGGTTCCTTGGCTGGATAAGGCTGCTCTAAAGAGATTTTTCAACCATCTGAGGTTGTATGTATGTAATAGATATTGTGTATCTTATGTAATAGATATTGTGTAGATTTTAGCGTAGAATTACAGAGAAAGACATATTTTATAATCCATAGATTTCATCCATCTAAATAGATTGCATGTAACTAATATTAAGCTCAGCTTTCGTTTTAATAGTTACACTGTTAGTGATAATGTAGAAATTAATGCCTTCCATTTTAACTTTTCCCAGTATGTGCCAGAACACTTTCGAAATTATACTACCAACCCTGTATTGCAATTCATTGTGATTCCTCAAGCAGAAATCTTTGAAGTCCCAATCCCTCTGTCTGCCTTGGTGAGGGATGCAGGTGAGTTGATTGGAGCTAATATTTTCTGCCTCTTTCCATTATGGATACCAGAAATAATATGGTTAGAACCTGGAAGATAGATCCTCGGGTAGTAGACATTTCCAGTGCAACTGTGAAGGTAAGCTAATGAATTGAAAATAAGGTCTTTTGTCTGCATATCTGAAATGGTCTAGGGTCTCCTGCTTAAGCAGGGGATTCGACTAGAAGACCTCCAAGGTCCTTTCCAACTCCATTATTCTATGCGCTAAATGTTTAGGGACTCCTGCTTGAGTAGGGGGTTGGACTAGAAGACCTCCAAGGTCCCTTCCAACTCTATTATTCTATATTCTGTTGATCCAGAAGATGTTATGCTAAAGTTGTTAGAAACAGTTACAGCCTTTGATTGATATCTTAATAGTTTTTAATAAGGCAGTTAAACAGTAGCACTATGATGTACCTAGATATATGTATAATGAATTATCAAGTAGTTGCTCATGCCATTCTGTGAAACTAAGCTGTCAGAAATGTTAAAGGGAAATGCTTGTGGATTGGCGCGGTGAGTGGGCAAGTAAAAGGACAAGCACCCATCTTGTTTCCTCTTCTCTCCAGTGCTGCCCCATGCAGAAGGATTCTGTGATAACGAAGCCCTCTATTTAGTGGTGAAACATGGCAACGTGGACCAGAATTGGTTGCCCTTTGTGGGAAATACACCCCTAACCCAAGAGACAGCACAGACCCTTGAATATGGATTGCAGGTCAATCAATCTCATCTGGTCCTGAGGGTGCCGAAGCTCGCCACTCACGTGTTCCTGGAGGTATGGCAAACCTTGGTCTGGGCAGGTCTTTACATTTAAGAATGTAAAGAGGTGCCTTTTGGGATGGAGTGGGAACCATGGGTAAATATTGTGAAAAAGCCTCCCAGGGTCTGCAGGCACAGGTATACATTGGATTCCCCCTCACTGCCTTCAGCTCCAACAATCTAGGTGACAAACATCTGGATGGCCATGGTGGTGCAGTGGCTAGAGTGCAGTACTGCAGGCTACTTCTGCTGACTGCTGGCTACTGGCTGACTGCAATTTGGCTGTTCGAATCTCACCAGGCTCAAGGTTGACTCAGCCTTCCATCCTTCCGAGGTGGATAAAATGAGGACCCAAAATTGTTGGGGGCAATAGGCTGACTCTGTAAACCGCTTAGAGAGAGCTGTAAAGTACTGTAAAGCGGTATATAAGTCTAAGTGCCATTGCTATTGCTGTGGCACTAAAAGGCAGCAAAGAATGAGTTTGCAATATCTCTGTACTGCCATCTTGTGATCACCTGGATGTCTCCAGCCCGAGCCTGAGCCACGATGGAAGACCAGCCCAGAATAAAACAGAAGAGTAAGCAAGTGAGGGATCACCCACTTGCCACTGTGGCTGCTATTACCTTTTCTCCTGAGGTTCCTGAGTCAGCTGTTGCCTCATCAGTAACAGCAGGATATGGTGGCAGCCAACCTTGGAAATTTGTTCATGGTTTCCCCACAGTCAGTGCTGCTCACTCACTTCCTTCTTCTCCCCCTTCCTACCTCTCTGTGAAAGAACACAAGGAAAAAGAAAATAGCCAGGGAACCACTGACGGGAAGAAAATAGGGAGGATTCTTTGCCATATCTAAGAGTCTTGCTTTGGGGGGTAGAGAACATTACTTATACTCGGGGTGGTGGTGCAATTCTTGCTTCCCAGAAACAAACCTGTAGTCTATTTCCTTTGCTTCTGGGAGTAAACAACCTGCTTGTTTATCAGAAGCCAGTATCAAAACCCACTTTGGTTCAGCAGGAGGTTCTGTTCCTTCTCTTCCACCATGATCTAGTAGTGTTATTGTAATCTTCACACTATTTCAAAAGAAGCCCTTGCTTATTCTGCATTAATGAATGGAAAAAAAATAGTCTTCCAGGGAGCCATCTTGGGCAAAGGTGCATAAATTGCTGGGGTTAAGAGCTGCATTTGAACTTTGAACAGCAAGCCAGGAGCCAGGAGAAAACCTAAATAAAATATCCTGAAAATCTAACATGAAATTGTACTTTGTGATATGATGCTTGATCATTTCCCCATTCTATCATTTGAAAACTTACTCTCTTTGTGTCCTAGGAAATAAACACCTTTGGGATTGTGACCACCTTCCAGTTGCAATTTAAGGACCATCTCGGTCAAACAGAAATGATTGAATTTACTGTTGCCTGTAGCTTCTCTCCAAAAGATCTAATTGGTAAATGATATTCCTGCTTAAATGTCTGAGGGATGTCGATCCTGATATCCTTCCAGATGCATTCAATCCATTTGGGAAGTTGTCAACCAGATTTCAAGATGTCATTTTCAATCTATTTAATCTAGATTAATAAATTCAGTATAAAGGCACTCATATATTTAGTGGCATATTGTTCTTGTTATGCACTACTATATATAATAATTATAATTATTTCTTCCCTCTCTTTCCGCAAGAAAACTATAATTTAGATTTGGGTTGAAGGAGCTTTATTTCTCACAGATTCTTGGCTCCTTTGTCTCAAGTACATTGTAGAAAAACTACAGTATGTTGTACAAAGCTTTCTATAACACAGAGAAGGTATTCTAAGGTGCAAAGGAAGCACTTTGGCCTTCTGCCAGTTTAAAAATTAAGGTGGCTTGGAACTGAAGATTGGTTTTGGAATCACCATTGTTTTACTGATATTTCATTAGCAATGCACACAGTTTTTTCCTATCTGAGCTAGTGCTCTCCACTTTATGGTTTACGGGAAAATACTGGCATGAATTTGACTTTCCCTATTAGTAACCTGTATCCTGCCTCTCATCTCTACTTTAAGTCTCTGCTGTCACCCAGCTTCTCCCCAAAATGTCTTTCCTTCCTTAGATTTGTATCCACCTTTATTACTTTATAAGTAACTCAAGGCCACAAAAATACTCCTATTTTCCGCACAACAAAAATCCTATGACGTAGGTTGGGCTGAGAGAGAATGAATGGTACAAAGTCACCCAGTCAGCTTTCGTGCCTAAAAACTTGCAATCACTTGATTTCTAAGGCCGGCACCTTACATCAAATTGATCCCTTCCTTCCTTCCTTCCTTCCTTCCTTCCTTCCTTCCTTCCTTCCTTCCTTCCTTCCTTCTACAGATAAAAATAAAAGCACGTTTGAAACAGAGATCACAGGTGATAGTGACCACCGTGGGAGAATAAGGGGGAAATATTAATTTAATGTTGATAGCGCTAAGGGCAGCAATACTTTCTCACTCATGCACTGGGGATCAAGGCAGTGACCTGGGGGAGAACTGATACTATTGAATGATTGTGCCCAGCAGAAATTTAGATGGGGATACAATCCCAGTTCTATTCTACAATCTTCCATAGCATGTTCATCTTTTTAGCAAAAGGATCAATAAGATGATGCAGCCTCCATAGAGGGCTGCAGTGCGCTCCATTTTTGCTACTGTTGTAATTTCCTTCTCCCCCCCTCCCCCCTGCCCCTCTCTCTAATATGCTGTGGCTTTGATATGGGCTTTGTGGAAATTATAGGGCAAGTAATTTTGGTAGGCCTGCTTCCCTGTTCTTCAATGTGTAGCCTTGTTATACTTTTCATATATTTTCCTTTTGTTGCTTTTATTTTTAAAGGTATTGACCTCTTTTATGAAAGGTGGGAGATTAATAAATAAATGAGGGAGGGAGAAAATGGTAAAAAGGATGCCCATTACCAAGGGAGGTGGTGACATATGTTGTAAATTGTTATCTTCAACAATCAAAATGTGAAAATTATATTTCTTTGGGAATGGAAAGCTGGTACGAACATGTTGGAGCGAATGGGTACACAAGAGTGCCAGTTAACATGGAATGACAGCTGCAATGTTTGCTTGTAGCTGGCTGTGAAAAACTATGATCAGCACCAAGAGCTGATTGTCTGGAGGCATCTATGGTGGCATCAATGATGTGGCTCTGTTCGAGGCAAGGGATGAGAGTGGGGGTACCGGGGTTAGCAAGGAAGGAATCCGTACCTCCTGAACTTCCTGGAATAAACTGTGTCTCTTACAGACTGCCAGCCCAACGGCACAATTGCAGTCTCTGCTCGGATGTTGGTTGGCATGCCAGACTTGGACCTCTCCAATTTAGTGCTGAGAGACAAACGCTGTAAACCAGCTTCTGTGACAAAGGCAGGAGCAGTCTTCCTCTTCAGTGTAAACTCTTGTGGCACAACTCGCAAGGTGAGAGATTACTGGGGGAAGGTTTCCCATTCTTCAGGAGGGTCTAGAAAGGATGCTGTAAAGTAGAATAGGATGTATCTACTGTCCTTCTCCCAGTCTGTCTACACTCTGGCTGTGTTGTCCAATAGGACAAGCATCATTTGTGCTCATAATGAAGAGCTTTATAAGTGACAACTAGAGGAAAAGCTAGGAACTATATTTTTACTATGGTAATGGATCTTTCCTATTTCACATGGGGTAATAAAGGGGGAGAGGGAAGGTTCCAACATGAGCCTTTGACCAACGTGGAGGAAGGGCAGGGATCCAATTTCTATTTGGAATGTTTCATTCCATTCTTCTTTACAGTTTGAAAACACCATCATGACTTATGAAAACGAGGTCCTGTATTTCCTCCCAGGTCAAGCAACACCTATTTACCAGTGAGTATTTGTGACTTGAGAGCTGAAGGACTTGAAGCCAACTTGGCCCTGCCTTGTGTGGTTTCCAAACGTGCTGGGATGGTGGTTCTCAGAATTCCCAGGTTGGGGAGAATTTGAGTTAAAAGAACTGTATGAGGAGGAATTCTTTGCTTCAGGAAGAATTTATTTGGCACTCACTATTCTAAAATACCAAGAAATAAAAACGGGGTACAATAGCATCGGGTGATTTGGAGCCCATCTAGAGAGACTCTGTAGATATGGATCTCCAACATAGTCAACTAAAGCTTATCTGAATTTCCTATGTGCATCAACTTCTTCCCAAAAATGTGAAAAGAGAGAAGCTAAAACTTTGGAGCTCTTGGTGAGCTTGGGTGAATAAACGAAGGCTCTTTTGTTGGCAAATTCTATCTTTTCAAGGTTGAAATGTGCTTGCCAGTACTTCATTGGGAATACGCTGCTGTTCCAGTATAATCTTGCACAAGCACCATCGCCAAGCATACTGCCTGGGACTGGGCAACTGGAACTTGTCCTTAAACTGGCCAAAGGTAATTTCAAAGCAGAAGGGTTATCAATAGCATATCTAAAACCGTAATCAATAAAATTATGGTACTGTATTTTGTTGCATCAGCCACTAGCATGAAAAATTGTTTCTAACTTGGATTCAAGTTTCTAACTAGAACTTTTAAACAAACATTTGTATTTACCTTTTTAAAAATCCAACTTTAAAAAGAATGGAATATCTTGCCAAAGCTATTTTTAAATATTGTAAGATTTATTTATGATAAACTGGGTCCTACAGGATTTCTAGCTTTATGTGGGATTCATCTTTGATGAGTCTCAACTATCTATGTGAGCACTCATCAATTTCCACTGCTCTCTTGGCTTCACTGGGAATTTTTATATTGTTAGGAAATTATGAACTTGAGTCCTGAAACTTGGGCTGTTTAGACTTGAATTAACTTTGCATGTCACATTTGTCAGTTGAAGGGAGCATACCAGGTCATCCAGCAAAACAGGGTTCAGTTTTATTGTTTCTTTTGTCTGTTCCTCCTCCCAATCTAAGCCTGTGGCAGCAGCCAAGAACATCTCTTGGTTGTATTTTGGGTTAACAACTATTAGTTTTGATCTAATTGGCATAGCATGAGATGTAAAAGAACATCATCTTTCAGTCCTATCACAAAATCTTTAGTTGGGACAGAGCGAGCAGCCTGGTAATGCACATTTTTGCAGTTCCTACTGTTTAGTTACATTAATTGGGTTTTCAGCAATTTTATAGCATTCTTTCTTGAATTCAACTTGCAGGAGTTTAATCAATGATAAAATCATTCCGATCCTGGTTTTCTCACTAATGATAGCAATAGCTCTGATTCTAGAGATGACTTTGCCTCCACTCCAGTTGTCTGATCTGGGCTTAAAATGTCAGTGTACTCTTGCATTGTGCTAATACAGTTCTTGGGCTAATAAACAGATCAGAGTAGAATACATAATCCTAGTTTAGACTGGGGATGAAGACTGATTCTTAAATTGAATAAATTAGTTTTGGATACTAGGGTCTTAATATTTTTTTTCTTTTGGCCATCTGGCTTTTCTGTAGACCAGTCCTACAGAGATTTCTACAATCACACCGAGTATCCAGTAAGCCGTTACCTGCGAGAGCCTCTCTACTTTCAGGTAGAACTTCTTCACAGCCAAGATCCACAACTGGAGTTGTTTCTGGAGAACTGCTGGGCTACTGCAAAATCTGACAGGAAGAGTTTTCCACAGTGGCACATAGTGGTTGACAGGTACCAGTTTTAAATGTGGGTTGGAGGTTGTTTGCCACTTCTATGAACATTTGAACATTATGAGTGAAGTTGTTACAGAAGGCAGTTTGACAAGGCCTGCATAAAGAGCGCCTTGGGTTATGCTAGGGAATGAAAGACCTGTAAAAACTTTCCAAGGCAGAACAAAATATAACACTTTGTACCAGCTGCAGAAATCACTGCTTTTCTATGTTCAATAATTCAGTCATCTAAAAACTGAACGACACATTGGCAATTCTTGCCATAAGCTCAAAACTTAAGATAGAGCTTGATGGTGTATCTTCTAGAGCCTTAATACTATATCATCCAGCATGAGTTCTCTACTTCATCAGTCAGATGCAAAGGCTTTCTTTGTGGTTGAAGTTGTACTGATAAGGCGTTGCACTAATGTTGCATTCCATGGCATAATTTAGTTAAGTGGACTCTCTGGTCTTTAATGCCAGTTTGGAACAAGCTGGATCTCAGTTACAGTTTTGTTAAGAAGCAATATATGTTATATATTTTACTTATTTTTAATAATTCTTAACTACCCCTCTCCCTGAGAGAGGGATTCTCTCTTTGTGTGTGTATGCATATGTGTGAATATGTTTGTGTGTACATATATACACAGACACACATGCATATGTACAGGTATACATGTAGATAGGTATCAAATGATTCTTTTTAATCTTATACACTAGTTGTGAGAATACAGCAGATTCACATCAGACCATATTCCATGATGTCCCCAACACCTCTGTCCCATTCCCTACACACCTGAAGAGGTTTGAAGTGAAAATGTTTACATTTGTGGTGAATAGTCAAGCTGTTCAAGGACAGGTAAGGGTTGCCTTTATGGGTCAATTTGGGTAATTTTTGACATGACATTTCATGATCTTACAAATTTGATAAGCTGGTCTTACTGATGGTACATTAGGGTAGCTGACTGTTCCATTGATAAGATTCTCCTCCAGCATTCTGCCTTGATAGCATTATTGTCTTTATTTCCCTACCAAAGATATTGTATGACAATATCATAGTTTTTCTAAGCTATGACCTTTTACAAGGATATTGCTGTAATATTGTGTTAAAACTGGAATACTTCAGTTTTATTTTAAAACCAGTTGAATTCAATTCTTCCAAAGGGACAAGTGTTTTCTATATCTTCTGTATTTTGCCATGTTCCTTAGTAACATGCTCTCAAACTCTTTTGTGATGCCTGGTGATTTTTGTCTATTGTTCAGATCTACTTCCACTGTAGCACAGTAATCTGTGATTCCACCCAGTCATCTTCTGATGCCCTTTGCATCAGGCTCTGCATTCCCAGAAAGCAAAGAGCAGGTAAGGGATTAGAATACAAATGACTTCGATTGCTGTGCCCTCTGGATTGCAGAATGCTGTTCTCTACCTACAACCTTGCCCAACTTACCTCCTCGATGAGTTGGACAACTGATGTAGTTACCAAATTCATTGGCATGCTGCTTCAATAGCCTGATTGGAGCAGTTTGGTTGAGAATGGTTTCCCATGCGTCCAATGCTTTTGTCTATAAACTTTCCATTTTTTAAAGAATTGGCTATCAGAAACGATATTCTGAAAGAAAAGCTCGCTCTCTAAAATGTGTACAAGTGCATCTTTTGCCATGTAAGTCAATGTCTTCTTGAGCCTACTCTGTTCGTCACTTCCCTGTGAGGTCAGATACCAGCCTGTGCCATGGTTAGAGAAAGGTGATCAATTTGAAGCCTGGTTTGTGGAAAATAAAAATGTACACATTAGGCAGTACCTAGAGACACAGTTCTTATAGTTTAAAAAAATGATTTGCCTTATGTGATATGGTAACATTTTAGCACCACTTACGAGAATATCTAGATGAGTCTCAAATGTGTCCAAGAAGCCTTAATATGCACATATGCACGTATTCAACTCAGATAGGTATGGCTTACTGTTTATCTTTCAGTTCTTTCAGCATCTGCTCTGTTTTGAGGGCAGGCAAAGAGCTAAGACAATAAGACATGGTATAATCTCTTAGCCTCCATAAATATTATAAGTGATAAAACCCCTTGGTCTCATCCACATATCATAACTATGCCTTGAAGGTTAAGGATGTGTTTTCATGGCGTTGCTTTGTCTGGTCCTGAACCCAAGGATGGAAGTGGTTTAAATTCACCTTCAACTGCTCCATTTAAAATTAGCATTTCCCACTTTGTTCCAATGTAAGTTCTACTCTGTGATGCCCCATTGACAAGACAGAGCTGGGATTTGCAGTTTTATTGTTTTATGAGGGTGCAAGCATGACAGCTGTCCTCTGTGGCCATTTTGGTTTGGACCACTGTAGCAACTAGATTCTGCAAAGACACCTGCCCACATAATGCCTGATGTTTTCTGAAGTGCTTATTGGGTGTCCTAGTTTTTTTAAAAATAGCATTTGGTAAAAAGAGTGCTAGTTCTCAGAAGTGTTTGTACATTGGATGGAGATAAGGAGAAAGTGATGGCCTTGGTCACCTTACCCTTCCCTAGACCCGTGCATCATGCAGGGCTATTACAAGTACTCCATCTGTGAAACTAGACAAGAGTATGAAACTAATCAGGCTTTGAAAATTGATTTAAAAAAACTGGCAAGGATCCCTTGATTCAGTGTCAGTGGCTTCTTTGGCATCTCCACCCATTTTGTGTGTATTCCCACCAGTTCTACATCTAGATCCTGTTATACATTGGATAAGCACAAAATGGCACTTGCGCCAGATTCCCAATCAATCTGTTCTCAGTCAGAACTGAGGTTGTTTGCTCTACCTGAGGGAGGGATATTTTGTTTTGTAAACCCAGGCTTAGTGCTACTCCAGAATCAAGGTACAGTGAAACGCTTCTGACCGGGTGCAAATCGGGTGCTGACCAAAAAATCTGCTAAATGTTTCACTCTGGTCGCGAACACATCCTCAGGTGGCGATCAAACACAGCCGCGGCGATTTCCCCTGCCACGCCATTTTTTTTGTACACTCACGTGCAGTCAATCTTGCTTCCGGCCACAACCAAATTGGGTTGCGACCGAAGTCTTGGAACGGATTACGGTCGTGACCAGAGGTTCCACTGTATTCCAAATTGATACTACTTTACAATAGCACTAAACCCATGTGAAATGGAGCTGTTATTAGATGAACATACCCACATGAAACACCTGCACAAAACCAGTGTTGTTTTTGGTAAATGGCCTAAACCCACCACTTCAGTCATCTGTCAAAACTCCCTTCCTTCCCATCCCCATCCCAAGTTTAGGGGAGTGGTTTTCCCAATAATTTAATGATATTTGTTGAGCAGTAGGCAAAGTCACAAGATACCAATTCCACTGTTGTGCCAAGCATTAAGAACTGCATGCTGGTTTTGTTAACTGAAATAGAATCGAGACCGAGAGCTATACAAAACATGCCATCTTAAGGACTGGAAGAAAGTCCTCCAGAGAAAGAGGCCTTTTGGCTCTTGCAAAATGGTACTTTCCCTCCTTATCATGTAAATCATGTAAAAATCATGTAAAAACAAATACATTTCACTATAGCCAATGATGTAAAATGGGTTGCAATATGTTCTGAATTATATAACTAGCATAAGCTTGTTAACATGTTTCCGATTAGAAAGATATGGCTCTGAAGATGAAAAGGCTAACATTTTAATTCTTTCTAGGCCGGAGCACTGATTCCTTGAATGATATCCAGGGATACGTTTCATCTGGAGCAATTGTGATAGGAAGGAGGAATGATTCCTAAACATCTTATAAAAAGACTGGAATGGTGGCAAGATGTAATTTTTGAAGTATTTATTTCTAGGAGTTGCAGCTGTGTATTGTGTAATAAAAAGCCTACAAACAGGTATATTTGGGTATCTTTGTGCTTTGTGTAAATTTCTGGAGTTTTATTTAAACTTTTAGGGATAAAAGTTTGAATAAAACTGCGGAACATGTGGAATTTTTAGGATTCTGAAGTCATAAAATATTGGCTGTAAGAATACTTTTGTAACAATTAGTCACAAAATACTCATTTTTTAGAAAAGCAAACTAGTGAGGCTACAAAATCTAAACACATAGCAGAGGTGAGGATCTGATCTTGAACACATTCCAAAACTCCCTTGCTTTAAGGCTTCCTGGTTTCTATGAAGTTGTATCAAGCATGCTCTGTTACAGGGAAAAGCAATCCTAAGTGATGTAGGCACAGCAACAGAAATTACTGAGTGTTTGCTACACACAGTGTGAAGCATGTAGCACTTCATAAATAAATCATTTCTAGTCTACATTCAAGCTAGTATTTTTTTTAAGTGTAACAAATGCCTAGATTACTCAACAGCACTTACTGTTGCTCTACATAAGGTAAACAATCATGACATTGCAGTCAACTTCATTTACTGTAGGTCATAAACAGCTTGAGCCTTCTGCAGAT